>JAUMHB010049866.1:0-16721 GCA_032359685.1 Pittosporum tobira
TAAGGGGAGAATAATAAACTTGCATGTATAAGTGAACAATATCTCATACATAAGTGGAGAATAATATACTTGCCTTAACCAAGCTTTCATAGACTTTCCACATAACGTGTTTTGTCCTCAACGGTTTTCCTTCCTCACTCACGTACGTTTCTATAACAATAACGGCCTATCGTTAGTATCGTCGTCTTAAAATAGGTCGCTCACTCTCAAAATAATCATAAGCATCTTGGAGTTTTCCTAATTTAAAATAACATAAACACACACAAAATTCCAAGGGCAAAATTGTCATTACTTAAGAACCTGTCATTTGACTCGTTCCGTCCAGTTTATTCCTTGTATTTATCCCGGGGTATTCTTAACCCTAAAATACTTCATTGGACCCTTGTTCGGATAAAAATGAACATAACATTCATATATAAAAATATACGATGTTTAAAGACAATTCATAAGATGTGTAGTCACATCATAATAATACCCAAATCATTGAAAGGAATTGAAAATAATATTCCTTAAATATTCTAATTTATTATTTAAATAAAATAAAATTTAATTAAATAAAATATTCTTCTCATTTAAGAAAATTAAAATTTTCAAGTTAAAAATAAATTTAACATGTTCTTTACTAATTTTTCCAACTCAATGGCATGGTTGTAAATAAGGGTAAATGACAGTTTTGAAATTAATAATGCAATGACATTTTTGTAAATAGTGCAGCAGTGACATTTTCATAAATATGTTGCAGTGACATTTTTGTAAATACACTACAGTGACATTTTTGTAAATAATGCAGTAGTGACATTTTTATAATTATGCCCTAAGGGCAGTTTAGTAACTCGCAGTAGAGGGTTATTTTGGTAAAATATACAGAAGAGTATTTCGATAAATATGAGAAAATAATAATCACAAAGCCAAAATAATTCTAGTCAAACAACGGCTGACTAAGTCAACCATCGGCTGGCTAACCGGTCAGCCATTTCTTCCTCGTCCTTGCCGTCAGACTAGACTAGTCGGTCGTGTTAGCAAACTGACCTATCGACTTTCATGACCAAGGTCGGCACTAACTGGTCGGTCCAGTAAGGCAACAGTTGACCGTGTCGACCATTGACTGGTCGGTCTGGTTGGCCACTTCTTGGATCCGAACATCTGAAATTGGCTAGACGGTCGGGCCAAAAGGTAGTTGACCAAGTCAATCATTGAATGGTTGACTGGTCAGCCCTTTCTCTCTCGCCTTCGGTCGCCCGACCGACAGGCTGGCCGGTCGGCTGGACCGGTAGTCGTCAGCAGTGGGCTGCCATGGCCACACACACACACATACACACACTAAATCAAAAGGTAAACTCGATTTTTTCGCAAAAGGATTGATGGAACATCGAGTCTCATATTCCCGTGACCTAGAACCTCAAGAACAGGAAGGTCATGTTCATCGTCCTCGGTTCTAGTCAAGAAGCCATCACCGGCGGTCACAAGCTCTTCGGGAAATCCAAACAGGCTTTAAAACATCATGAAAACTCGATTGGAAAGTACTAAAATGATCCTTGCAACTGCAAAAATCTATTGGACCCTCCAATCGACTCAAACACATCTGATTCGAGCCTAAAAATCCGATATTTAGTCAAGAACACGCCGAAATAAGCCGACTGTGAATCGACCTTAAACGGTTTGATTCTTGACCGTCTTGATCGATTGAAGGCTTAAATCGATTCTAAGAAACTCCTAGATACTATTCTAATCATCAATTTAATCTAAACAATAATAAAATTGAGCCTTCGAATTTGCATACCCTGAACAAAGAAAATATCTTCTGCAGGTTTGTGCTCAGTTGAAATGTGACTTAAGGTTTGGTCATCCTGTGATTTAAAGACGATTTAAAACGTCTAATAACTTGGATTGAAGCAAGAAAAGGATTAAGCACGAATTTGGCAAGGTTCAGAAGTTGCAGAAAGTTGGGGGGAAAAACAAAAAGGGGAGAAAAAGAAAGGGGGAAAAAGAAAAGAAAAAAAAAAGAGAAGGGGACAATGGGAAAAGGACAAAGGTTTGGGGTCTGTTCATCAGTAGGCCCCACCTGGTCAACTTGGCTGAAATTTTCAAAATTCAAATTGTTGTTTTACTTCGATTCGCAAATCGATTAATTTAATAATTGAATAATAATTTTTAAAAGTCAAAATTCACAAAATACAATATTATACTTTATCTCTACGTTTTGGCACGCTGCGATTCCAACGGCGCTATCCGTTTTTTCAAACGACGCTTCGGTCAAAAAGTCAACTCGAGACTCGATCAAATCAAAAATCCGACGGCATTTCGATTCACTATTTTTCCATGCTGATTCCGAATCTTTGGTCGTTTTACGATTTTGAACACATTTTAACTTTTTGGTCAAAATAACCAAAATGCCCTTGATCATAACATTCTTATTTTAATTCAATTTTCCGAAGTATAATGACGCAAAAAATAATTTTGTCAGACAATGTAAAGGAGGAATTTAAATTATAAGTTATTCACTAATAAATTTAGGTTCTCACAGTTTTTTCTCCTTATATTTATCCCTCCCTTCTCCTTATATTTATCTCATATCATATTTACTTGGATTGATTCCATTGATCGCCGTTTATATAATTAGTTATAACGACAATATTTTCTATTTTGGGTTGGCTCAAATATAAAATTATTAGTACAAATGCCCATCAAAAATGGAGCTGGTTGCACTTTTTTTTTTAATTTTAAAAGTGGTTAAAAGTTAATAATGTGATACACTATTTTAAAGTTAATAATGTACTTTTTTGTTTAAATATATTAATTATATTTAATTATTTTGTGTAAATTTATAATGTATAAATTATATTTAATGAATTCCAAAAATAAAAGTGAAGAGAACTAAAAATAAATAAAATAGATGGACTACAGTTATGATAATATGCTTAATTTGACATATCACAATTGTTGAGCTCTGGGAAGATTTAAATTCGAAAAAAAATATTAAAAAATACACACAGTATTACGCGTTTGAACAAATGATAGGCATAATTAACATTTATAGAATATTTCAGAGAAGTAAAAAATGAGTCCAAATCTACTGTTTTATTTGTTATTTTATTTGTTGTTTTAAATTTAATTTAATGATTGTATTATATTTAAATTTATTAATTATAAAAAATAAATTTAAATTTAATATAACTATTAAATTTAATTTAAAACGACGAATGAGACAGCAGAGTCCAGTAAAGAATATCCGCCTGTTAATTATCCAACAGAAGATATCCATAATCATTTTTATTTATTTTATTTCAAACAAAAACGGCAGTCGGTGTTGTCGTTTTACGTTTTTCTAAAAATCTATGGATCTCGTCGTATTCATTTTTAGCCCATCAACTGTTTCTTTCCCTGCAACTTTTCATGATCTTTTTGCTTCTGTTTCAGCGTTCTGATTTGGATGTCATTTTTCTGAGGCGGAGATCGATAGACCATCTCAATTCCTTGGATACATATGGTTTCAAGTCATAGCCCTGCTATTCTCGCAACAGCTTTGTGAAATCGGAAAGAGCCCGGAAGCTCAATTCATAAATTAATTGAGTCTGTCAGCTCCCTGGAGTAGTAAATTAATCATGGCCTTGGCTTGCAACCTATCGGAATACCCATTAATTTTTCAGAAGACTCATTTAACCTCAAGAATCAATCAGAAAAACCCACAAAGACTGCAAATCATCAACTCCAGGAAGAGATGTTTGAGGTGCAACACTATTTACCAGGACAAAGCAAACTCCGCAACTGCTTGCTCCTTTCATGGCCACACAAATGGTATGAATTTTTTCTTTTAGTTTCTGTTTTTATTCTATTCCAACCACTGTTCCACAATAATTGATTCATTTGTTTCGGATACAATTTTATCCCACCTGTATTCCAATATTATAACAATTATTTAGTTTTTAGACTTATAGTGATTATGATAGTGAAATTGTGATTTTAAATTAGAGAATATTGTGTTATCTTATACAATCATGAATAAACAATTCCCTTTCTGAGAATGAAAAAATTGTAAATGTGATTATTTTTCTAGAACACGGAGATTTTTTAATTTTTTTGTGAAAGTAGCCTTAATGCCCAGGTGGAAATTTGCTATTTCCACAATATTGATAAAAAAAAATCTAACCAAATTGTGCATATTTTTATCAGTAAAAGTGTTTTAATCTTAAATCATAATATTCAGACAACCATATGGTAGTGAAAATGGTTACTAGTTTTACCCAACTAATTCAATTCCTAGAGAAATTTTCAACTTGACAAAGTGAAAGTAGGACACAATTCTATGTAGATGTATCAGCGGCATAGATATATTAGCAACAATAAGTGTAGATCTATAGACTATATGTAATATGGAGGATGTCAATTCTTAAGTTTCTACATTTACAGGAGACAAGGGATTATTAGCATTGTCTCCACCTCACCAAGGTATTGATGGAGAATGGAGTGATGGATCTGGAGTAATTGTGTACAAATGGAATGAGAAGAATAATCGGCCAAACTCCGGGAGAGCCAACTGGAAAAAGAGATGGAGCTGTTGCTCTGAGTATGGTGAAAATGCCCCACCTTGTCGCAATGGATGGCATGTATCATATGACGACGGCTTCACCATGTACTAGTAATCTAGGTATGAATGTCACCTAATTTTTACCGTTTTGTAGGGAATTTAATTCTGTGCCTCGGATGGAAAAAACTATGACTCTACATTTTTGCATCTTGGTTTTGTGCAGATCCAGTATTGTAGTGTTCAACATTGTCTTCCTGGAGTAAGATTTGAACAAATTTTAATAGACTGCTAGGGGCAAACCTTAGGCAATACAAATGGATCCTAGCCTGAAGCAAAAACCTTGGATCCTAATCTGACATACCAAGGGAAATGATATTTGCACTCCCCCAAAAACAAAAATAGTATTGTTTTAACCTTATAATAGTGAAGTGCTATTGTGGGAAAATATGGTGCAAATATCACCTACCATACATCAAACATACGAAAGATAAATGTATAATCAAATGAAGCAGGAAACAACAAAGGGATGCAAGGGGAGGTGTTATACCCACTTAGGTTGGCCATTTTATAGCGAAGTGACACACTATTAGGTTGGTCGTAATGGTAGTCCGAATAGACTGCCCAAAAGACATAGTTTATTAAAATTTCTAAGATAACATTTATAAGTTTCTTAAAGCTCAACAAATATGGCAGTTGTACTCCAGCTAATGGTAGGGGTGATGCTGTCTCAGTCCTAAGAGATGAGTCCGGAAACTAGGTTGCCGGGATAGTCCGATGTCTTGTAGGTGTAACGGTTCCAATGTCTGAATTTTGGAGAGTCCAGGATGGGTTATAACTTGCTTGGGATAGGGGTTAGGCGCACATAATTTTAGAAGTTGATGCTTTCCTTACTTTTGATTTACGTAACACTTCTATGCCAGTTTATCCTATTTGATGCATATTGTCCATGACTGTAGGATGTCACTTGCTTGTGATTGGGAGGTACAGGTCCGTCAAATCTTTCATGAAGTGAATCCGGCCATGGATTGCTTAGCTCATGATGCTCAATACCAGGATTAGTCGTTTGTAGCTTATCACTCCCCTCCTGATTTTCTCCAACAATATCTGACGTTTGACATTGCATGAGGAGTGAAACCTCGACGAGCTCTAATGTGTTATGTTATGTGTGTGTCAAGTGAAGGTATGCCCTCACTATAATGGTATGTCATGTCTCTTATGTGTGTAATATAAGTTCCTTTCCTTAGCCAAAAAATGAAATAAAATCGTAAGAAATTTACTCACCAAGCAGGATGGAATTGTACAACGGAGTTGTGTAATGTTACTTTTAGGCTATACTCAGCGTTCAAGTGCAAGTTTTTATGTGTTTCGACTGTCAAGTTGGACCTTCCTACGCTATTGCTTATAAAAAGAAAAATTCCCTCAGTTTTGATTTTGAGATATTTGTGTCATTGTTTGGTTTCTATAGCACGTCTTGTTTGGTTTCTATAGCCCTGAGTCGACGTCTTGAAGGCAGCATTTTTGGGATCTTTATTTGGGAACTTCTGCAGCACAAGAGGTGGGAGTGACAGTCTTCTAAAGCCGCTGGAGTTAACAATTATATGACATAACTTGATGTTAATTTAGAAATATTTCTATCATGATTATGCATCTCTTCGGTTACTTATCCAAAGAAAGAAATTATATTGGCTGAATCATTACTAATTAATATTCTGATTCAATAACATATTATTCTCTTTTCTGTAAAGATATGAGAATATTTGTGTGATTTATTTCTTTATGAACTTAAATTTAAATTAGTTTTCTGTAGAAACCTTACATTTAAACTTATTCTAATACTATATAATAGGCAGCTGGATGCTAAGTTTATTAAAACTTCATAAACCATCAAGGGCGCAATACAAGTAGCACGGGCTCGCAAACTATGTCCTCTCTTCGTTCTATTTATATTAAAACATTTGTCTTTTTTTAGCGTCTCAAAAAATTTTAACATTTTCTTTTTTAGTAAACTTAAAATTGTAAAATATTTTATCATTCTGACATAAATTATTTTCTGACATATGGGCTCACATTTTAATTCAACCTGTCTCTTTTTTTTTTTTTTTTTTTACAAATTACGTTTATAATTTATTAACATATTTCTTTTTCCTTCTAACTTTTTACAGATCTCACACTTTTTATGCAACTGTATGTGCGCCCTTATTAACAGATCTTGCAGAAACTCCTCATGAAATCAAATTTATCAATTCCCAATTTCTTCAATCTTAACAAAACCCACGATCGAAATGCTTGTAATCCATTCAAACGCTACAAATCCTTTGGAGCTTTGGACAAAATATCAAACGGAGACTATTCAGAATATTGCTTCTCTGCAGAGTTCATCACAAATGAATACTCCGGAGCTGGCTCATGGAGGAAAGCTACTGTGTACTCCACGCATTTAACAGTAGCTCATGAAGTAATTGAAAAAAATCAGCGGGAAAGAAAAAAGTAGTAGTAGGAGTAGGAGTAATTCAAAATGACATACGAAAAGAAAGCATAACCTAACGAAAAAAAAAACATTATTAAACCGGCGAGAATGTTTAGCCTTTTTTGAATTTGTATCGTGAACCTTGTTGCTGCTCTGCTTTATCAGACATTTTAATGAGATTTGTAGTTATCCAATGAAACAATGATAAGGAAATAAGGACAAAAATGTAACTTTTCATCCAAGCAATAAATTTTTTAAAGTTTAAGTGTTGCAAATTATTCGAGAGGGAGGGAGTATACATTAATAGTGTTTCATTGTTCAGAAAATATACATTATTGTTTTCCATTAAATAACATTTATTGTTTTATGAAAATATCACTTGTAGCATATGTTTAAGATTATATATATTTTTTAATTGATAAATGCTTTCATAAAATATGAGTAAACTAAATAAAAACGAACTAAAACTAAACTAAGGACCATCCGTTCCAAAACTAAAGATATTTGAGAAAGTAATGATTTTAAAGATAAGTTTTTGTTTCATTTCTTGTGTGTGTGTGTGTGTGTGAGAGAGAGAGAGAGAGAGAGAGACTTTTTTTTAAATGGGTGGTAGTAATGATTTCACTATACTAACGAAGACATCAAACTAAGATCAATCAAGTTTCGAATTCTACAAAAATATTATAATTTTATATTATTAATAATGGATCAGAAATCTCACATAATAAGAGAGCAAGATTCCGCACCATTAAACCCATAATAACGGGTCAAATAATCCCAATAATGAAAAATATAATCCCACCTAAAAAGGGGAACAAGAGCTCCTCTTAAATTAATAGGACGAAAATAACTTTATACACTACGTGTGAGAGACTAAAAATTGAGACCACTTACAAGTAAAAGATAATGACTTTAGTGAGTTAGTCTTGTAAGTTTGGAGCAATGAGAAGAGTGAAACTTGTATGGAAATAAGGAGACTAACAAAAAGAGAGGGATGATGACTTGAGTGAATAAGTCTTGTGAATAAAGAGCAAGTAAGAAAGTAGTGAAATTTGTGAGGAACGAAGAAGAGAGAAATTAAAAGAAAATGGTAAATTAGATGTATCATAGTATTTTATTAGCTTAACGTAGAAAACTTTAATTTTAGAATAGCCTAAAAAAATATAGTTATCTCTTTCAGGAGGGCTATTAAGATTATGCAAATGAGACTGAGAGAAATTAAAACAAAATTATTAATTACGTAGATATGTAATAATTAGTATAAATATAGAAAAATAATATTTATTCAAGTGTTTTTGTTTGTTCTCATACTCTAATATAATTAGGCAATGATCCAATGAAACCTATTGAAACGTGAACTAACACATGTAGGGGGCACTTACATTTGGGATCCTTTCACATAATCTCAGTCATTATATCTAAGATTTAAACGTTGTCAAGCACAATATCTGCTATAATTTTAATAGTCACTTGCTATAATTTGTAGGAAATATCGGAAAATTCAGTTGAGATCAAATTTTCAACAGTGGATACATGTCCATACACACATACATATGGGTCCAGATTTTTGGCTGAACTTGACTATAATACTGTAATTAGCCAATTTATCTACATTGTTTAAAATCCAATTTAACTATTTTATTTTATTAGGAAGATTGCAATTCAATAATAATAATAATGGCGAATGTTCACCATTAATAATGACGGATGTCCACCATTAATAACGACAGATTACAACTTATCAAAAATATCCTTTACATAATTCTCAATCATTCTGCAATTTTTATTAACAAACTTCCTCCAATAAAAGTGACGAATGGAGTTTGTATAGGGAAAGTCATTTGGAGTATTGAGATTTTGATATTGAACTGCTTAATTCTTCAGGAAAAGTTAATGGATAAATGTGCAAGTGAGATGTCATACTCGTCAAAATTGACTCTACATGACGCTCCCATCATACTTCATGGTCTATTTTTTGCTCAATTATTTAAGCATAAGAAAATAGATCTACCTTCCTAATATTGTGGGGACATAAAATCAGTATATATGTCTCGTAGGCCCTCTCAGGTTTCGAAAGTTCAAGTTAAGTGCAGATTCTCCATCCACCAGTATTAATGGTGGATGTTCACTAATAAATTAGTAACAGAATGAATGAGAATTACATAAAGGATAATTTGATAATTTGTTGTTTATTATTTTTATTAATTAACGTTCGTTATTATTTTTGATAAATTGTAATATTCTTAATCAAAATAAGTCATTGAATTAGATTATGGACGGTATAGATAAATTAACTTGCTATAACGTCAAAGTCAAATCAAGCTATAAATTCGGTCCGCATATATATATATATATATATATATATATATATATGGGGTCATCATCCAAATACTTTATAGGATGAATCCTCTTAAATATCTCATATAAGATCTACTGTCTAAATTTTATTTATATGGTTTTGAGTCATTGTCTTCTATTACTAATAATAGTGAATGGTAGTTTTTGCACGGGATCAACCATTACTATTAGTGGTGGATTAAACCTCCGTCATTAAGAGTAGCGGATGGTCCCTATACAAAAAAATATCATCCTTTACTATTTTAATATTAGTGATAGATGATATAAAGATTAATCGTTGAGACAAGAACAGTAGATCTCCTATGTGATACCTGGATGGGTCCTAGTCCAATGATAATAATGATTTCAAGGCCTGAAAAAATCATTAAATTCAGGTCGTCTAACAACAAGATCTAAGAGTTTAAAATTTGTAAAAATGGTTTAACAGCCGAAAAATGTAATTGGCAACCGCATAAACTTTTTTAGTTGCCATAAATTTATCTTTATTGTAATCGCATAATATTTGTGCGATAATCACGAGATAATTTGCAGTAAGAGAAATATTCTATCAACAAAAAATTGTGTTGCTTCTGATGAATAATTTGTGACTGGTATTTTTGGCCATTAAAATTTATCGTTTGACAATATAAATTTATTTATTTCTTAAGACCTTGAAACCAATATTAGTCGTGGATTGACGCTCTCTCTCCCTGTATATGGTCAAATTCGGCCTATAACAAGTTACTTTATAGCCAAGTCCGCCTCAAGTTACACTTTTGGCTTAAATTTTTTAAGTTTATTTATAAAATTAAAAATTAATACAAAAATATTTAATTTTGATATAAATAATTATAATTAGTACTCATTATGTTCTAAAAACAATAAGCTCATATTATTTTCATTATTCTAAAAATAATAATTTATACCACTTTTAATTTGTAATTATTTTTTTATTATTATTTTATGTCACATTAAAACTCTCTTTTTCTTTTTTTATCATTATAAAATATACTTATAAAGACAATTTTTTTATTTGAATAATAATATCAATTACTATTATTTTATTTAAAATTATAATATTAAATATATATTTTAAATTTCGTATAAAATTAAACAGTTGCAAATTAATTAGAACGGAGAGAGTGAGAAGAATACATGAACCAAATAGACTTTGGGCATTGTCGTAATTACGGTATTCTCGGAAGTGACATCAGCTATCCAGCAACATTTGAACCGCCAAAGACCTAACCCATCCCCTAGCTTTCCATCGTTCCCTTCTCCATTGAAGTTCTAAGGGCTCCGATTCTAGGACCCTAATCAACCCAAAATCATGTCGAATAGGTAATCTTTTTCTCAGTGATGTAATTCAATTGGCTTATCGCTCTGTTTTATCATCAATTCTTTCAATTTATGTTTATATATGTATCTCTATTTGTTCTATTATTTCGGATGAATGACGGAGTTATTTGCACTGCTTTGTTGCTCTGATTTTTTACTGATATGGATTAATCTTTAAATATTCAATTACTTTATGTGTATGTGTTGCTGTAATTTGATTCTTTTTGTTGTTATCTCAGATTATATGTGTGGATTTTTAAATTTTTTTTTTTTTTTTGTATTGAGAACTGGTGGGAAGAATGGTGCTTGACTATAACCTTTATGCTCCAAACGTTCCACAACAAGAGTCCAATTTGAAAAATTTGCTGTATTTTCATTCCATGCTTAACCTCAACATAATGGATGTTAAGTTTAGTGGTGGTGGCATGATAATGTAATTGGCTTGGTAAACTTGATGACATTGTGTCATTTTACAATGTTGTCAATCAAAACTAAATTTTTTCGTGGAACAATTATTTTTTGGACAAATGGGACTCTTTTTTGTGGAACGGAGAAGGTAATTTTTGTTTTACCATGGTTCAACTGGGTCCGCTTAGTTGGCGAGAAAGTGTGGGGGAAGGGTGGAATTGTGGAATATTGGACACTTCGGAATGAATCTATAATACCATTAATGATACACTAATAAAAAAACTTGCTTTTCTGTCTTAACTTCAAATATGAAAGTCTGGTATTGTGTATGGTAAGGGGTTTTTTTTCTTATATTTCCAAACATTGTAATTAAGTTTTTGGATGGAGTAAGCAAGTAGACGAAAGTGCATGATAGAGCTAGTGGATGCCTTAAAAGAAAAAGTTCTCGATTAAATGGAAATTTTTGTTAAGATTTTAAGTATCTGGGGATCTAACTGCCAATGCTTCTAAAACCATGTACATATTTTTCTTCTAAACATAACCAATTTGTTTTGGGTAGATTTTCAAGAAGGAAGCAATTACCAAGCTTCCAGTTATGTTGATTTGGTCTGATTATTTGAATGAAATGATTCTTGTTCTTACTGTCTCATATCTGGTTCTGGCAGGATTTTTTGCAAGTTTTTTCTTCATGGAACATGTCTAAAAGGGGAACATTGTGAGTTCTCACATGATTGGAAGGACCCTTCAAATAATGTATGATTTCTAAACTTACTTCAATTAACAGCATCGTTAATTTGGTGCTGATCTTTTCCCCTCATTGTTTTACTGGTTCATTGACAGGTATGCACATTCTATCAAAAAGGAGCTTGCTCTTATGGCAGTCGTTGTAGATACGAGCATGTTAAGGTTTCTCGGTCGAAGCCGTCCGCTCCATCTTCATCAGCAGTTCCTGTACCATATGTTGTTTCAAATTCTAGGAATGGGCCAACTGCTGTTAATGGAGAACTTTCAGCTTCAAGTGCACCATTCATTCCTCGAACTAGAACATCATGGAATGAAATATCTGAGAATCATGAACTAGTAAACGATGATTATGCTGGGGAATCCAGGACAACTGATCCAGCTGATCGTGCTATCTGTTCATTTGCTGCTGCTGGTAACTGTCCACGTGGAGAAAAGTGCCCTCATATTCATGGGGACTTATGTTCTATTTGTGGAAAAAACTGCTTGCATCCTTTCCGACCACAAGAAAGAGAGGATCATATAAAAACATGCATGAAAAAGCAAAATCACCTGGAGGCATTGAAACGTAGTCAAGAAATAGAATGCAGTGTTTGCCTTGAACGCATTCTTTCAAAGCCTACACCAGCTGAGCGAAAGTTTGGGTTGTTATCAGAATGTGATCATCCATTCTGTGTATCTTGCATCAGAAATTGGCGCAGCACTTCCCCAATATCTGGAATGGATGTCAATTCTGCATTGAGAGCCTGCCCGATATGCCGAAAGCTCTCGTACTTTGTCATTCCTAGTGTCATATGGTATTCCACAAAAGAGGAAAAGCAAGAAATTGTAGACAGTTACAAAGCAAAACTCAGGTATAATTACGTGAGCTAATGTGCTTCATTTTAACTGGGTACTACTTCACTAATTCTCCTGTTGGATTTTTCTTTGGGAAGTAGTTTGGAGGTTGTGTTCTAAACTATGCTCTGATCAGAAGTGTGTATTTGGTAGAACATTGATAATAACTAAACTTCTTTTTTAAGTTGATAGTAACTACACTTTGGAGGTAAAAACTGTTCATGTACTAGTATTCCTGTTTAGGTGCCTATTTATGTACTGGTACTCGGCAATAAAATGGAAAAATTGAAGTAGTCATCTTTTACTATGTGATTTGGACAACCCTTCCTAAATAATTCTTGCTGATATCTAGGTTACTTATTCCAAAATATATTAAAAACAATGGTAGGCTTGTAGCTTAGTGTATTTTTCCCTTTTCTTTTCCAAATTTTAGTTCTTTCAAATTTATTTAAAATTTAAATTCATTGAAATACCTGAGTAATCTGGAAATGGCTATAGTTCTTACATGAAATTCTTAAAGCACTCATCTCTCTCGCTTTCGAATGTAGGATAAATTTAAAGTTGTTTGTAAACTTACTAATAATTAGTGATTTTTGGTAATTAGACTTGGATTAAAGTTGATTAGAATTATTTGTTTTCCAAAAATTAAAAAAATTGGATTTATTTTAGGTTGAAATTCTGGTTAATTAGTAATTACTAGTTTTCCTATCTATTGGGTCAAGTAGGTCCTTATAGATATTTGGTTTTAGTTGTCCAATACAAGTGGGTTTAGGTTTTTAAATATATTTCCTTAGTTGAATTACTTATTGTAGACGTATTAGATTTGTTGGTGCAAAATAAAAATCTAAAAGGGGGGTTGAATAAATTGTTAACTCTTTTATGGTTTTGAAGAATTTCTCAATGAATAGTTTATATGATCAATTGATTTAAGATGAGGAAATAAAGTATGCAATAAATAAGACAAAGAACGAAATTACCAAGCATGCATAACACAACAAATTAGGCTGGTTCGGAGCTAGTCTCCTACGTCCAGTCCCCAAGCCCTCTCTCCGGACTTGAGATTCCTAAGAATCCACTATTCTTAAAACCTTATTCTCGGTGGAGAAACCTTCAACAAATTGTAACTCGAATTCTTTCTTGGACAAGAGATTACCTTCTCTTCCTCAAGAATTCAAAGACCCAATTCCCAGAATCTTTGCAATCCTCTCTTGGACACGAGACTACCTTATCTTCCTCAAAAATCCAAACAGTTCAACCTTACAATACTTCTTTTTTGATTACAGAGATTGAATGATGAAAAAGAGTGCTTCTATGCTAAGCAAAATACATAAGTAGAAATTTGTGCTCGCTTCTTATATCGAATGAATACAAATTTTTGATAATATTGATCTAACATATTTGGAAAGATCTCTCAAATAGATTTATGAAAATGATATATGGAGAGAAGAAACATAGAGAGAGAAAAAGTAGTATTGGCTCTTAAAAAATATATCTCTTGGATTCGTTGATTCATTTAGAAATGAAAAGAGAATGGGTTTATATAGGTTGAAGAAAATATTTTCAACGATCATAAAATCTTTTAATAACGGCCATAAAATCTTTTCATAACGACCATAAAATCTTTTTATAATGGTCATAAAATCTTTCAATAACGATCATAAAATTCATAAAATCTTTGTATAACGGTCATAAAATTTTTCAATAACAGCCATAAAATCTTTTAATAACGGCCATAAAATCTTTTTATAACGGCCATAAAATCTTTTGAAATGAAAAAAATATTTGCAGGATACATATAATATATTTTAAGATATAATATTATTTTTGTGAAAGATAAAAATATATTTCAAAGATAAATATGAAAAATATAATATCAATATTTTTAAGAAGCACTTACATGGCTTCTTAAGTATGTACGGAAACCAAACTTTGGTTTCATCGTATATGTTTTTTTAAGAAGAAATTGAAAAAACATTGTGATGGTGACTGTCGCTCTCCCCACTTGAGTTGCTCTAAAGTAGAGCAACTAATGTTTCTAAGTTCTAATATTGTGGGTACATTGTTTCCATACAAAGAGAAAGGTTTTTTGTATCAAGAGTTGCCAATTTTATGTTCTGTATGTTTTCTTGTTCAGGTCTATCGATTGCAGGAATTTTGACTTTGGCAATGGTAGTTGCCCATTTGGAACTAGTTGTTTTTACAAGGTAGGTATTTGAAATTTTGGTTATTGTCTGTGACGTGGTTATATCTTTTGCAGTTGCATTTATTTGTAAACTGGATACTTCTATTAATTTTGTCATATGTTACTATAAAATCAATCATTTTGCTAATGTTCGGCTCTAAATTTTTAATTAGTTTTAAGATAATTATCCCTTTGTTCTCCCATTCTCCTATCTAAATAAGAGCAAACAATTAGTTTTAAGTAATATTGTGGTGATGCATAAAGTTTTCTTCTTTTTCAAAGAAACCCTAAAAAGTAGTTAAATTAGTTGTAGTACCACTCCAACATGCACTTGTAGTAACATTTGCAAAATATATCTTATGTGGAATGATAAAGTTGACCAGATCAAGTACCTTGCTAAGGGTAAAATCTTAAATTTCAAGAAATTTGAAGTCTACCTTAGCATGATCATCATTTTCTCTCATTTGCGAAATATTTATCTTCGTTGTCATCACCTGTCAGATCCCTACCACTTTGATATACATGTTGCCTCAACTTGCATATGCACTTCTATACTATGGCAAAATGCCCTGAAACCTCACAATGGAATGTAGAATGTTGTATGTTCGCTGTCATCTGGACCGGTGGAAGCAACTATATATGTGGTTATGTTTCTGTAAAAGAAAACATTTGTAGTTGGAATACAAATAGCTATTTTGTTCAGTTATATTCTTCAATAAAATAAACATAAATAGCTATTTAGTTCAGATATAAATAGTTCGTGGAATGATGTACAACCTCCTGTGTGCGGAATATTATGTTTCAGTTATTGTCCCCAAGTCTACATAACTTTATTCGAGGTTCCTCTCTTTTGACTATACCAGTTTTTGCAAGATAGATATGAAGCTTTATCTCGCTTTGTCATTACAGCATGCATACCGTGATGGTCGTCTTGAAGAAGTGTCTCTGCGTCATCTTGGATCTGAAGATGGAAATACAGTGATTGCTAAAGATATTAGGTCTGACCATTGTGTTCCATTTTATTTTTGCTTTAGCTTTAGTTCTTAATTATCGGTCTGTTATTTGTCTTCGGTCTGTGCTTTTTAGTATCGGGTTTCAATAAGATTAACTGTGTTTTCAGGCTCTCAGACTTCCTTGGTAGTTTGCATCTAAGGTGAACCATGCTGTTTTGCTTCCGGGATTTGATTCAGGTTACGACTTCACTTTCTATATCTTTATATCCCTGATTCCCCTTTGGCCCTTCCCTAGTATGCCGTTTACTCTTCAAAAGTTTGCGCCTAAGTTAATATTGAACTGTGTACCATGGTTTAGGATTTTTATTTTATTTTTGAATTTTTCTTCATATAATAAGAAATTCATCAAAATTATACTCAGTTTAATTTATTTGTGCAGGATATTTGGCAGAATGAACCATGTCCCATCTTAAGAATCCAAATTTTATTTATAATGCCAGGGTCTGTGTGCGATTTTTTGCATGGTGTCAACTGCTTGCCGCTGGGAAAACATAAGACTTGAGCCAGATATACATAAAATCACATCTAATATATAAAAAGGAAAAGACTGATATACATCGGATAAAGATAAAGGACTAAATTAAAAAATAAACGATTTTGGAGAGTTGTATGTACCGTTGTTGCCTGCCTGCATCTCTGACCCATCAGAGTGGTTGGAACTGTGGTGTATCAGTTGATGTGGAATAATGTTGTGAAAAGAAGTTTTTATTCATGTGGGAGCTTTGCTCGTGTGGAGAGTGCTCAGGTATATTGGAAGGTTTGACCATTTTTGTTTCTCTGTCAAGTCTGTTCCCTTGGTTCTGGTTTTTCTCATAAAATTATTCCTATGTTATGGTTACTAGTCCATGTTGCGCGTCCACAAACACACACACA
>JAUMHB010049899.1:0-16717 GCA_032359685.1 Pittosporum tobira
CTCAAGGTCGGGGGCAGTCCCGTGACGAAGTCCATACTGATATTTTCCCACTTCCACTCGGGAATCTCCAACGGTTGTAACAATCCACTCGGTTTTTGATGCTCTGCCTTGACCCGCTGGCAAGTCAAGCAGCGACTCACCCATTTCGCTCTCCCTTTTCATATTCAGCCACAATAAGTTCTCGCGAAGATCGCCGTACATTTTTGTGCCGCCAGGGTGCACGGAAAATTTTGAGTTGTATGCCTCGTGCAGAATCTCTTTCCTCAACTCGTCGTTTTGGGGAATCCATATCCGGTTTTCAAACCCAGTATTGCGTCTCCATCCCAGTGACATTTTCCTTTTCCTTTCTCCACCAATCTTTTACCTTCTTCTGCGTGGTTTTGTTGTACTTCCTTAATTCGATCAATCAGTACTGGTTTTACACTGATTGTACCCAGTATCTTTGTTCCTTCTTTAGGAAGTGGTACTTTGAGTTGCATACGTTCGAAGTCTCTCCTTATCTCTTCTTGCACTAACAGTGCGTTCAACTTCTCTTGACGACTTAGGGCATCAGCTACCACATTGGCCTTGCCCGGGTTGTAATTGATGGTGCAGTCGTAGTCCTTGATCAGCTCCAACCATATTCTCTGCCTCATATTCAGCTCCTTCTGAGTGAATATGTACTTCAGGCTCTTGTGGTCTGTGAAGATCTTGCACTTTTCACCATAGAGGTAGTGCCTCTAAATCTTTAAGGCAAGGACCACAGCTGCCAACTCCAGGTCATGGGTATGTTATCTCTTCTCGAAGTCCTTCAGCTGTCGGGACGCATATGTAATCACCTTCCTGTGTTGCATCAACACACATCCCAATTCTTTCAATGACGCATCGCTGTAAATTAAAAACCCTCAAGTCTCATCGGGTAGTGTTAAAACCGGGGCTGTAGTCTGCCTCTTCAATTCTTGAAAGCTCTGCTCGCACTTTTGGGGTCCATTCAAACTTCATCTTCTTCCGGGTTAGGTTTGTCAGCGGCATAGCTATCTTCAGGAAATCCTGGACATGTGATCCTTTGTGCCACTTATCTAATTAAAATAAATTTAGGGAAAGACAAATAAGCATAAAACACGATTATGCAAGGATCCCATAGAGTTGGGCCTCATTGAACCCATTTTCATATTTCCTCCTTTAAACTGCTTTTCCCTGAGTTTCATGTGCTTCACATCAGTTACGTTCTGTTAACATAAATTTTAACAAATACATTCTCTTTCTTGTTTATACAGTTCAAATGCCATACTTGTTGATGGGACTCTTGTTCAGGCTGAAGATAATTGCCTCATTAAGTGTGGAAGTAAAATTATTCCTGGTCCAGTTAAGGATGGTCAGCATTTTTACAGTGATTCGTTTCTTTTTTGGTTAATTATCTCAATATTAGCACTAAGTATTCAATCAGTTTCCACATGTAGGCAATGCTGAAACTTGTTTTTCTCCATAATTGTGTATATTATTATATTGTTGCAATTTGATTTGTACCGTTTTCCATTTGGGATTTGAGTTTCCTACTCCATTATGGATTTGCTTATTGTGCTCCATGATGGATTTATTTAGTTCCATCCTTGGTTCTGTGAAAGGGGTATTTGGGGTCCCGTCAAAATAGTGTACACTTGCTTATCAGAAAAATGAAAAAATGGTATAAGGTCATATACAAATGAGGTAGGGTATTAGGCTATTAGGTATCCCTCCCCCCCCTTTTTTTTTCTGTCCAATTCTTGATGATTAAACTATTGTAAAATCCCAATCTCTTAATCCCTTTCCTCCTCCAGCCCGTCTAGCTCTACTGGTTTGCTAAACTGTAGAGAAGGTTCTATATCAACAAGTTTCAACTTCCACTTTTTCAAATCCCACTCTCATAGATTTAAAGTCTCAATGAAAAACATAAGAATATCAATTTCTGATAACGGAATTTGTCTGTTAAGTTTTATTCTATGCAAATGTACTGCTGATTCATTTCATAAATTTGGCATAACCGGTGTATCTTACATACTTATTTTTCATCTTGTCAGGGTCTTTAACTTACACTTTTATAGTAATGGCTATTGAGAGTTGCACCAAAAAATTGAAGGTGAATGTATCAACCTTTTCTGGCACAATGAAAGGTTCTGCTACTACGATGTCCTTGATGGTGTATATATGCTGAATATAAATACGTGCTTGTGCAGATATTTCTAGATGCCGAGCATGCAAAATGCAGTATTTGTTTGAATATTTGGCATGAAGTTGTCACGGTTGCTCCCTGCCTTCATAATTTTTGGTCTCTGACTTATACCCTTACCAGTCAAAGCAATGAGCTTATGTTTTTGGTTGAGCAAATCATTTGATGAAGTTTTCTATTGTTGTTTCCAGCAACGGATGCTTCTCAGAATGGTTAAGAAGGTCCCAAGAGAAACATTCAAATGTTCTTTGCCCCCAGTGTCGAGCCGTTGTACAATATGTCGGGAGAAATCATTTTCTACATAACATTGAGGAGGTAGTATCCGTTACTCCCTCGTTGAAATTACGTTTCTATTATGTTAGTCTTCCTTAGGATGATGTGATTAATATTGTTTTCATTTTTTTCGTGTGAATGTAATTCCATGTATTTATATTACGAGAGACCCTTTCTGATTCATTCTCTACCTTTAGAATTGAGTTATTTCATATCCTTAAAAAGATGTAATTATATCTCAGCTAGTTTGGCTTATTTTATTGGACCTCTTTTTGTTCGTGGTGCATTTTTCCACAGGATATACTGCAAAGTGACTCCTCACTAAAGCGCTCTGAAGAAGAAGTTGCTCTTCTCGATTCTTATGCTATAATAAAGTCACCCCTTGTGAGTACAATTACCTGTGACACATTAAGGTTTAGCTAAATAGTTTCTTTAGTTCATAGCTTCCACTTTTCATGGGATTTTTCTGTCAATGAATTCACTTAACAGACTTTGAGATGGTTGTCAATTTTGTATTTTATGTTGTTATATTAGGTCATTAACACCAACAAAAAAAATCGTCAGAAGAGGGCTCGTTCACCACCGGATGAAGAAAGTTATACGGTGGAGCATCCATGCCCACAGTGTGGTAATTTTATGCTTACTTTACAAAAATCCTTCACCATTTTGATTCAACAATTTTTAATTTTTTTTTCCCTTTTTTCTGTTAAGTCATCACGAAAATCTTTACCATCTCTCTATTTTTACATGCTGTGGAATTTTATGTATTTTCTCATGTTATATTGGGCTATGGTAGTGAAATTATTATTCAACTGTCTCGTATCTTTTGCTTAGGCACTGAATATTCAGGTTTCAAGTGCAATCGGAACACAATTCATCTGCAATGTCATGCATGTGGTGGGATGATGCCTTCCAGACCCGATACAAGTGTACCGCAACACTGTAAATTCTTGTTAATACCCATGGAGTTTGTAGTTGTATTCATTTTAATTGATATAGCTCTTACTGAAACACAAAAGTTGCTTGACAAATGCTCCTGCTTCTTGCGGCATATCTTGTTTATTTAACATACTCCGTTTTTATCTTTTCCGCAAAAAAGTATTGCTTTATCTTCAATGCAACATGTAACAGATCCAAGTTTCCACATTACTTAAACTGTAATAGTGTGGTTAGAAATGTAAGCAAATGAATGAATTTATATAGGTAACTATTGGCTTCAATCTTTTCCTTGAGCATCTATTTAGCGTATAGAGCTGCATAAGTATAAAAATTCTAAGTTTATTCCTTTTTCTTTTCTTGTAGTAGGTTTTACATATGAGATGTATAAATATTCTTGGCGTTCTTATAAACAGGGATGACTTTTGTATGCTTGAAATTGTGTGTAACTTCAAGATCGTGCAAGGAAATGACACAAGTGTAAATAATATTTTACAAATAGAAGTTTATTGTTAGTTTGTTACTGATTAGAATCATTATAGCTGCATGCTGTACAAAAGAACAGTAAGAATTTATTTGAAGGACCAAGATCATAGATTTCAACCTTCAATAAATGAACCACCCAAGTTCAATATTTTTTACAGGTATAGGATGTGATCGAGCATTTTGTGGAGCCTACTGGCATGCTCAAATGGTTACTGGTGTTGATTCTCATCCAGTTTGCAGTCGGGAGAGTCTTAAACCAGTAAGTGGTTGCTTTTGTTTCCACGGATGAATTTGAAGTAGAAAAAGGACATACATGTCTGTTTGTATAATTTATATGTACATTAGCGTAGATGAACAATATCCTTGTCTTTAGAGTTCAAATATTATTAATATAATATAGGGGTGTTAAATGAACCGAGGGCCTGTCTTGAGCTCTTTAAAAAAGCTCTGTTAGTTTTACGAGCCGCATTCAAGCTTGGCTCGTTAAGGACTCGATAACATGAAGTATTTTAGATTATTCATGAAAAAACTCGAGCTCGGCTTGTTAAAGTTTGATGAAAAACTCATTTAGTTAAACGAGCCAAGCTCGAGAAAAAAGAGCTTGGCTCATTTAACACCTCTATTTTAAGTGAAGTAAATAGGTTGATCTCGTAACCCAATCCGTGGCAAGCTTGTGCTGCCAGACACGTCTGAATATAATTAAGACTCAACTAAAGGAGCAGTTCTCTTTCCTGACTAGAAAGGTTTATTTATGTCTATTTCAAGTGTTGTAACCATCATTGCTATTCAGATTATTGGTTTGAGTTATTGGCTTCGTGCCATTGTGTGTCCTTTGGGCATTTTCTCCTCCCCATGTCCCTTCTTTAAACCCTTCTAGCACATCCTTGTACATAAAACCCTTGATTTAAACTTACTGGTCATCATGTTGTGTTAGAAATCTGATGATATGTATTTGTTGCAGATTTCTGAACGTACTGTCACTAGAATTCCCTTTTTGGCCCATGACAAGAATCGGCATGAACAAGATGTGAGGAACTTGCTTTTTAGTTGGTCCATTTATGCATGTATATATATACCAGTTGGGGAATTAAGCGACTTAAGCGACTTACATTTACATCTACTTTAGATCACGGAAAGGTGTATCCGGCAGATGGGGAGGACAGTGCAGGATGTCATCCACGAGTGGATTACAAAGTTGAACAACAGAGAAATAGGTGTGTGGACTTCATCTTTTTGCACTTTTGGAATGTGAAACATAATTCTCCTTTGGACAGTGATATGAGGCTATAGATTGTTGTGCTATACCTCATTAGAGTTGTCGGTTATTTTGCCATCTCTGTGGTCTTCACTTACATACCTGGTTTCCAAGACTTTCCTTGATACTTGCATCATGTTATCTTCTTTACCTTGTCAAGTTGGCTTAAAAGAACTTTTGACCCTATGGTTTGCTTCAATTTAGACGGTTGACATCAATAAAAAGAAGTTTGACAAATTGAACCTTGAAATTGCAATATTTCTGCAGCTAAAACCTTCCGGCCACTAGAAACTAATATTACCAAAAATAGTCTAGTTTAGTTATTTCCACTAATATTCTGTTTTACTTCAGATTGTCGCACATTGCTTAAGCACATGCTGCAATTTGGCCAAAATTACTATTTTTGGTGGCCAGAAGGCTTTTGTTACAGAGATCTTGCAATGTCAGGTTTAATTGTGTCAAACTTATTGTCTTGTTCACCTTCTAAACTGCAAATAACTAAGGGGTCAAATATGCTTCAAAGCCTGTGAAGTTTGTTGCAGCAACTCCTACCATAACTTTTCTTCACAACTTTGCTGGATAGGATTATTTACCATTTGAGAAATCTGAAGTTTAGGGCTGCTTTTGCAGTCTTCTCTAATTCTAAATATATAAATCCACCATGGAGCTGGATATCAGCTTTATAAATTTTGTCCACGTTTAACTAAAGTAAAGTTCCTCAATGATTTTACTACTAATCCTTTTGAAATGATCTATTGAATTTACCATTTGAGAAATCTGAAGTTTAGGGCTGCTTTTGCAGTCTTCTCTAATTCTAAATATATAAATCCACCATGGAGCTGGATATCAGCTTTATAAATTTTGTCCACGTTTAACTAAAGTAAAGTTCCTCAATGATTTTACTACTAATCCTTTTGAAATGATCTATTGAATTTTCCACAAATTCATAGGTGGTAGAAACTATGTTCTTGATTTACTTCGTATACACCATCTCTTGTCTGTTTGTTTGTTACTTTGGAGTTATGGTTAATAATTGTTCTTTGTCATCGTCCTTTAATTAGAATGTCCTATAATCACTGCAGATCGAACAAGGATGCCTCTAAATCATGCTGAGATGGTTACCACTGGAACTCACGTTTGCAAGTAAGTTTATTTTATCATATTTGCATTGAGTAATCTTTATAAAAGATTCTTCTACCTGAATAGTAGATGTCCAATGGTACCTACAGTGATAATGTCTTTGAAGAATTCTATGCAGGAAATTGAAATGTTATGCTTCAATGCGTATGCATTTCTAAATCTACTCCCTGTATTTTTTTTATTTTTTTTTGTGTTCCAAACATTTCTATATTTCAATGGACTGTGATCCTTGAGAACCTTTATTGATCAATTCTTCTCTTCGAGTGCAGTGATTGCTACGACAAATTAGTGTCATTCCTCTTGTACTGGTTCCGGATTTCACTGCCGAAATATGTATGTATTCCATCCTTGAACTGTAATGTTTTGAACTTTTGATAAGTGTTCTATAACTGGAATTTTTCCTGGTTACTTTTACATGTTAATCGATTAGAAGCATTTATATTGTTCAGGACCTTGTTATTATATAACTATTTCTCCATTAAAAAATGGTCTATTCTCTTGACTGGAATCTCTTCTTGCCACTAACTGCTACATTTATTATATATTGTAGCTTCTCCCCATGGATGCATCTCAAAGACAAGATTGCTGGTATGGATACGCTTGCCGGACACAGCACCACAGTGAAGACCATGCTCGTAAAAGAAACCATGTTTGTCGTCCAACCAGGGGTAATAATATGTGAATTAGTACACGGTTAGTTTTATCTTTTTTGTGTGAATCTATGAAGAAGTTTGTTCGATGGTTGAGATTGTTTCACAACCTACTTAGGAACGTTCGAGATTCATATTTTGTTTTCTGCGGTTTGTAAGTTGAGATTGTTTCTACTTTCTACTTTGTCAACCATCGGAGGGCAGAGATTAATAAATGGTAAGGGTTCACACAAATACTACTCTCCCCAATTCGTCCCGAAAAGAACAATTATGTACGTTTTAAAATTTGAGATACATTTGCATCACACAGAACAATAAATTCTTTGTTTTATCCTTTATTCTTCTCAACTTTATCTTCATCATTCCTCACAAAAACCACCAACTCAAGTGTTATTTTCTATTTATGTCCCACCAATTTAAACCTTCCTCTCCATTTCTCTCTTGTTTTATGAGAGCAATATTGTTAATGTTTTTTTTTAAAATAAAAAATTATTCTAATTTTGGAACGGAGATGGTATAAGAATTGAGATATAAGAATGTTCCAGATCTTCCACCTGAATTGAAGGAAACCAGAACCTCTCCCTGCAACTTTTCTACTATTTCCGGCCGTTACTCAATTTTGTCCTGCCGATTCAGGCGACCAAGCATTGGACAATAACATCTACCAAAGAAAAATGGTTACAAAGTGGTTGCTCTTGGTTTTGAGCTCGCATACATTACTGATATATTCACTAAATAAATTAATATTTTTACCAATACATATCAATTTTTAAGCTCAAGTAACAAGTTATATTGCTTAAAAAGTAAAAAATCAACCGGTGAAAATACATCTTCTATCAAACATTTAACTAGATTATGTTGTTTCGTTTTTGTTATATAGATAACCAATTCAAAAGCACGGCGTTGCCCGGACTTGATACAATTATTTATTAATATATTATAAAATTTAATTTTAATTTTTTTGCAAATATTTTTTAATTTGTTAAAAATAAGAACTTTCAAATCTAAATATGAATTGAGTAGATTAATAGTTTTTTTTTATAATATTTGATTTTTTTGTATTAAAGTGAAAACAATTGATATTAGTTTTAGAAATTGTTTATTTGTTTGATAAATAAATTTTTATTTTCTTATTGAAAATCTAAGTATTTCAGTTTTTTTTAGTAAGCATATAGTAATATATTGGACTTATATATATATATATATATATATATATTTTATTTTTTTTAATTTCTTATGGGTTTTATATCTTAAGATATTGGACTTCATAAGTTCATTTTTGGATAAACTTTTATGTTTATAGCATCCATTAGTTTCATATAAGTTTTAAAAATTATTTATTTATTTGATAAATATATTTTTATTTTCTTAATAAAAGTCTAAGTATTTTATTTTTTTTATTTTCCATATAGTAATATTTTAAGTTGATTAGGCGTATGTAAATTTTATTTTTTTTAAAAATTTCTTATGGTTTTATATCTTAAAATATTGAACTTCATGAATCTGTTTATTTTTCTATAAACTTTTATGTTTATAGCATCCATTAGTTTTATATAAGTTTTAGAAATTGTTCATTTATTTGATAAATGTATTTTTTCTTATTAAAAATCTAATTATTTTATTTTTTTATTAAGCATATTAAGTTGATTGGGCTTATGTAAATATTGTTTTTTAAAAAAAATTCTTATGATTGGACTTCATGAATCCATTTATTTTTTGATAAAGTTTTATGCTTATAGTATCCATTAGTTTTTTTTTAAGTGGTCCATTGGTTGATTGAAATAAAAAGCACATTGAATTTTTTATGTAATAATGGTGGAATAAATAAATAAAAAATTAATGGGAAGATAAATAGGTTGGTTATAATTAATTTTATAAATGTTCGATTTAATATTATAAATAAACACACAAAATCATAATTGAGTCGTATGCAAAACTCAATTTTGTCATTTATGAGTTCTACAATTAATATTGGTGTCAAAGTTATTTATGTCCATAAAGTAGCAAAAATACAAAAAAAAAAACTTGAATTGACTCACTGATTTTTCACGTGCTTTTATATATATATATATATATATTAAGTCTGAAAGCAATAAAATTTATAATAGAAATGGATAAGTTCATATCAGCTGTTAAATTTAAATTTCAAAAAATGAAAAAGGGCCTAATTTTTACTAATACCACCCACAGATAATAGCAAGATATGTATCTCGTTTTCTTTTATGTTTAGCCATTAACAAGATTCCAAATTTATTTTATGCAATCAACAAAATGAGTACATGGAAATTCCACAAAAACCTATAACCCGACTAAGTGTTCCACATCTACATGTCATTTAATCACCTCCCTTTCTTATCTGCCCTCCTTTAAGTATTCGCATTTATTCTGCACATTGCAGTTGCTTTGTTTCTCCAACTAGTTTCACTCAGCATCACTGCCACTTAAGGAAGCTAGCTTTCAATGTTATATATCTTAGAAAGCCTTCTAATAACATCTTTAGAAGACATTTAAGACTTCAAAATGCCCACTTTATTACTGGTTGGAGCGCTTTAGGTAGACCAAAACGCCCATGCCTGTCAAAACAGCTGCTCCGGCCAAAACCCCGGACCGGAGAGATACCCATCCTCTTCTCTCTTCCGTACACTGAGTGATGGTGGCTGTTGATGTACCTGATTGTGATTCTGCTTTCTGTTCACCTATCTCAGAGTAGTCTAGATGCAACCTTAACACCTGCAAAAACAAATTAGGAAATTAGAAGAAACCATTACAAATCTATCATGTGTATGAGAAATCTTTCAAGTTTTTTTTAATGGGTTTGTATGATTGGATCATATACAAATAAAAAAGCTCATCATAATTATCCAGGATCTGCCAAGCTTAAAACACAAGCCCATACCCATTACATTTACGGTTGATGTGATCTCTTTACAGGCTTTGCTTGGCAAGTGACAATCTGCTAAATCTAAATTCCTGGGGTTAAAGTCAATGACATTCAACTAAACAAGGCTCCCCGGAAGTGATACTTTTGACAAGTGCCAGTGACCTCTTACGTAGTGCAAATTCAAGTGTAGATGATGATATGCCCCACTTTCAAAGATTATTTTGTATTAGGCATAACGTCATATTGATTACCAAGTGGAAAGGAGTTCCAAAACTAGTAAAGACAGTGTAATATCATAATTTGCCCACACAGAAAATATTTGTAGCAAGCAAAACCTAGTCACCTTTAGTCCCAGCAATCTAGCATGGGCAACAGCACCAACAAGATCACTATCTGAAGTAAGCAGAACTTTATCACCTTCATCATCTTCATACTGCAGATGAAATATTAGTGAGTTCAATATGTTGAATGTGTTTATGTACGATTGCATATGCTGTTCAAGTGTGTTTTATTAGTATTTTTTTTTATTTCATTTCATTTTATTCTAATTTCTACTTATTTTTATATTATATTATTTTTACAAAAAAGCTTTAAATTATTTTAAATTATCCTTTTCTTATCATTTATTATCATTTTGTACTTATGTATTCATATAGTTATTTATTTGGTACAAAAAGTACATCATGTTCATAAGCCTCTCAATTACCAAGAGCTGAGGGTGGTTTCGGTCATTAGCAGCACCTATCCTTCGCATAACAGCAGAAACAAGCTCATCTAAATTTTCTGCTCCTGAAGAAGATTAAAAAAGATTGGAACATAGTTGAGTAGGTCTGCACAAGCAAGATACCGAAATTATTTTATATATGAAAAGATTGCCAGTGAAAGCAAAATTACTTCACCACTGTGGCAATAGTTGCAACCTCCACCACCGAAACAAGAAGTTTGCTACTTACCAAGTTAAAAATAATAATAATAATAAATAATAAATAAAAAAAAGGGGGGCAAAGACTCTGGGTCTGACTCATATGGTATTACCCTATAAAAGAGTATATATATATATATATATATATATATATATATATTACAAATAAATAAAATAACTCACCAAAATTAAATCGGTGTACGCGTCCCCTAAGGTCCTCAAATTTGAAGGCAAATGAATTACCAAGACCAAGAGATGGATATGTTGACCTCCCAGTTTCTGTTCCTTCTGATGCGTTTAACATAGACAGTTCACTATAGACATCACAAAGCAGGGTCAGTTATTAACTTAACCACTCCATCAACATACATGATTAAGGAAGATAATGGTATACCTGCGAGTGTCATAATCATCTGGTGGCTCTAGATTAAGTGCTGAATCCCAGAACTTTTGCATCACTGTGTTTGCCACATCGTCAACAGCACCAGAGCTATTTTCAACCTTAAAAATACGTACACGCAAAGCTTAGTTCCCTTCAATATCTATTAATTTTAATAAAAGAAGAGAATTTGTTACACACTACAAGAATTTGGTTACACCTTTCTAAGTCTATTTTTAATAAAACAGCTGTCTGATCAATAAGTACATCTTACAGTTATACAAATTGCAGCATAGAAATAAGAGATTTACCATGGAAATTGCAGCATGAGTTATCTGCAGAACATCCACACATGCAGCAATGCATCCATCTGCCAAAAGTATGTGGTTGATGATTGAGGGTTAAATTGTCTTTTCTAAATTCCACTTGAAAAATGCTAAAGCTTCTTACCTCTGTCTACAACAGGAAGATGTAAGAATTTTCCATCATGCATTATATGCAGAGCCTCAAGGATTGAAGTATCTACTGTTGCATATTCAGGGTTCGGTGTCATTACCTAGAAATTCAGAAAGGAAAATTAAACAATCAAATTCTAAACTACAAGTGTACTGTTTATAGCGTGTGTAGCAATCAAACAAAGCAGAAATGATATGAAAGTATGATTATCGATGTCTCAAACTTTTAAAATGCTCTAGAGCCCTTGTACAACAGTTTATCATAGCAAACAAGCAAGCTAAAAACCTTAATATGTACAATGATGAAATTAAAATTAGCTAACTGATGGTTGTAAGAACCTTTTCAACAAGAGTCAACTCGGGAGAAAGATTTTGGGCCACAACTCGCATCAGAATATCCTTTGAACTGCAGTTCAGATCACAAAAAAGAGACAATTATAAGCAACCATACTACAAACACCGAGAAGTGGAAGCAGAAAAGCAGACTCAATGTATGATTATGTTATTTTTAGTAAGTTATTTTAATTTTATAGTAACATGGCAAACGAAAAAGAACAATACGTTAGTATTCCCTGGATCTTGTTTCCCGTCGAAATGATAACTGAATTAACTCGCAACTCCCGCATACTTTTAGCAGCAACATGAATAGGATCTGATGGTGATACTGTTGCAACCCTAAAGAGATTATAAAGCAAAAAAACTTAGAGAAGCAGCCCACATCCTCAATTACAAAACCAAAAAAATCTTCAACAAGTTTGAGAGTACTTGGCATTTTCAGCAATGATAGTTGACAAAGATGGCTTGAACATTCGCTCTCTAAGTGTTTCTATAAAGGCAGATGGAGCTGAAACATTGGATAAAACAAGATTCATTTTAATGAACCAAACAACAGAAAAAAGCCAGACAAATTTTCATAGAAGCATCAAAAGTTCATTGTAAGTCCATAAAAGAATCAACTAACCAGAGAAGTTACTTCCCCATTGTCGTTCAACTCCTTCAACTGCTGCTGCAATGGCACTTCCCTGCTCTGCAGCTTTCTCCATCCTAGTTATGGCATCATACAGGCACTTTGTAATATCCAACAATGCAATAACTTCACCATTTTCAACAACAGGGAGATGCCTAAATTTTCCTGTTTCAAAATCCAATAATTGATTAACATGCCAACTGGTTTTATAAGAATATATAAAAAGATAAAATGGGACAGAGATGACAACATATCAACTAAATATATGCATGTTTTTCCCTCCACACTAAGCATAATAAGACTATATAAAATAGACATAAAGAAGGTAAACCTTGGACCATTTTCTGAAGTGCCTCAAAAGCCAACGAATCCGAAGTAACAAAAATGGGATTCCTTGTCATTATTTTAGAAACTATCGTCTGGTCTGGTCTCAACTCCTCTGCAATAACTCTAGTTGCAATATCCTAGGCAGAAAACACAATCATTTAACATACAATTATAAAAGAATTTTGCCATAAATAATTGCCCTAAACAATATAGTTTTGATCAGTCACTATATCACAATATTGTAAGTAATCATGCCAGTAGCAAGAAGTCTAAACACTCTAAGCTTACAGTATAATGTTTTAAGAGAGAAATTGTTTTCCTTAACTTCTCTCCACCATTCAAGGTATTACAAACCACTAGAGCATGGTGTCAATTGTGCATCTTTTGTTTCCATTTTAGACAAACTAAGTTTATAAAGTAGTTATGATAGTAATTTCTACTAGCTATAAAGTACAAAGTAAGTTCACCAAAAAGAGGTTAAAAATAACAAATGAACCTTTAAGAATCTAGAAATGTGAGAATAGGATAAAGCTTAAGCATTTCTAGTAACAAAAAGAGGTTTGCCGCAGGAAACTCCAACATGGGGTCCCGAATTCTGTGTAAAATGACATGTTGATAAACGTTAAAATGACATGCTGCATACAATAATTGACTATATCACTTGTCATTGGTCATGTAATAAAGCAATACAAAAATATTGATGACAAGTCACTTGAGATTTGTGAAGTACTTTGAGACCCCAATTTTTTTTACGAAGTTTTGAGACCTCAAATTTGAGACCTTGGGGTATTATTCATCTACTAACAAATGACATCTGCACTCTAACAAATGCAATTAAACGAATGTCACCTAACAACCAACAAACTATTGAACATTTTAGACCTTGTCAGTAACAATGCCAGAAAGCAAAGCATTAGCATCAGTCAAAAGAACAGCATCAATCCGGCGAGCTGCCATCCTCCGGCAGGCATCCGAAACAGTGGTCCCCTCTGGAATCGTAAGGGCTTTTGACAACCTCAGCTTCTTCACCGTCCTTTCCCCACTAAATTACATTAAACCATTCAACAATTCAAGCCCCTCATCCAATTACAAAAATACATAATAACAATCAATTAAACATTATTAATAACTCACGATGAGTGAACGGGTGAAGTGGGCTTGGTGAGGCTGCTTCCATTGGCGGTGGTGGTGTTTCCGTTCTCCGATTGAGTCGAGGATTTCTTCAAGCTCGAGGTATTTCGTCTATGTGCCATGCTGTTCCGTCTAGGAGCTGGAAGAACTTGTCCACTCATTGTTGCAGATTGATTATTGTGATTATTGCTCAACAAACGTATTTGAGATAATGATTGAGCAATAAAAGCTCGATTGAGGGTTAGGGTTTTCTGAAAGGTTGTACCTTTTTGGCCCTAACCCTCTCTTCTGTTCGTCTCAGTTGGAGGAGGAGGTTAGAAGGAGAGGAGACACGAGAGATACCTTTCAAAGTGCCAGATAGCGTTTGGTTTGAAATGAAAATTACGAATGATAACGGATTAACTACCTTAGCTAGTTTAGGTTCTTAAAGGTCTCAATAATGTCTATGTATATATATATATTAATAAAAAGCAAACGAGTTTGACCTTGTCGAAGTTAGAGTACTCTACCCCTTTTAAAAAGAATTAATAAAATATTTAAAATCAGTAAATTAAAAAATTTTATTTTTAATGACATAAAATTATTTTAAACCACAAAAAATTTAAGTCTTCTCATAAAATTCTTCTTCTTTAAACATACACCTACTTTTATTGATATATGTGTCTACATAATTCATTTTGGGATAAAAAAATAATACACTGTCTCATCCTTTTTAAAACGGAGAGAATATCACTTTAAATATAATGTGATTTGATCGTTTATTTAATAATTTAATCATATAGATGACAATAATATGCAAAAATATTTGAGTACATAAATTTTTATTTCATTTGAAGCTATGAAACACCATTATTTTAATTGTAAAAAAATAAGTAAGCTTTTAAGTGTTTATATTTTATTATTATTTATTTATTTATTTGACATAATTATGATTTTGATGTTCCATAGGTTCAAATGAAGTGAAAATTTATATATTCAAATATTTTTGCATATTTTTAATATCTGTATGATTGGATTATTAAATAAACAATCAAACCATATCATATTTGAATTGACATCGTATAACTTGGACGAGATTAACTCGTTTGTTTTCTACTATATATATATTGATTAAAACAAAATTTGTATGTGTGTGGAATTAGCTTTTATTTATGTTTTGTGAAATTATAATTTTAACTTAAAAAATTATTATTTCCACAAATATTTTGTTAGTTCCATAAAGTTTGTACTTACATGAACAATTAATAAGAAGTATTGCCAAATTTACAAAGTAATTGTAAAAATATTATTTCTATAATATTATATTATTTTATACTATTAATTAATAATGAAATAATTTAGTTGAAAACAAATAAAATAAAAAAATTAACTCATTTCATGAAACACAAGGAGGGAGTATTACTACAAATAAAATAAAAAGGGAGATGTTAAGTGCAATTTATTTTTATTAGTTAAACTTTATGATATGGTTTTCTTTATTTCTTATAAAAACAACTTTATTGCAAATTCAAAATATTGGAATTTTAATTTTATAATTTATTTTAGGGAGTAAAATTTGAATAGCTAATATCATTTACCTAATAATATTCATTTAGTACTTAAAAGTGAAAATTAACAAATATTAATTGTTAACGATTAAAAAATTATTCTTGTTTGACACAACTTATTTCAAAAAAGCTTAAAATTTATGTGTTAACTAAAATAAGTTATAACCTGAAAAAAGTATTATTTTTACCAAATTTTTAAAATAAGCTGAAAATACTATTATTCTCAAATTGTAACTTTTTTAAAAGTAGCAAAAACAAACACTTTTAATATGATTTATTTTTAAAAATAAATTATAATCAGTTTCAAAAGTCAAGGATTTATAAGGTTGGTGGATAAATAATGTTTTTAATTAAATAAATTATCTAAGTCAGGACATAGTATGGTGAGATTTGATGCGGGTGTGAGTTCCAATCGCACTAGAAATTGTTATAATTCAATTTTTAAAAACAGTAAACATACCAAACCAATCGTGTATGGCTTGGTGCAATTTTTCTATTCATGGTATTGATATTGGGTTGGTGTGGTTGCAATTTAACACCAATTTAAAAAAATATCTAAAAAGAAATTTATGAAAATTCATATAACGTATATTACATAGTGCATAATCTACTAAATAATAGACATAACAAAGGATTTTCAAAAACCATTACAAATTCAAATTACAAATTGCATAAAGGAGTGAAAAACTAAAAGCAACAACCTAAACAATAAGGTTAGACTAAGACTATCTTACTGATATAAAAATAAATTAAAAATATTATTTAATATATAAACCTAAATAAAAATAAAAATTCACACACACACACACACACACGTATATTATTACAATTGGTGTAGTGTTATTTGGTGCGGAAGAGAGTAAAAATCAAACTCAACTCATTTGGAGTTGCGGTTATAAATCAAAAACTCGCTTTCCAAACCAAAAGCCAATGATTCAATTATTTTTGTGCTCCTTTTTTGATGTAATTTGGTGTTCGAATTGATTTTTACTCTGTCCTATCAATTGTTACCCAAAAAATAAAAAATCATGCCAACCCTATTAACGTATGAATCATGATACGGGTCTCAATTTTGGTTAAAAGTAATATGTCAAATTATGTAACATCAAATAATTAATTACAAGTTAGTGAAGCTGCAAACGAAGCGGTAACAATTCAAGCCTAATTCCGCTTGACCATTTTT
>JAUMHB010049921.1:0-10017 GCA_032359685.1 Pittosporum tobira
AATAATAATAATAATAATAATAATAATAATAATAATAATGTATTAAATTAGCTTTTATAATATAATATTTATACTATATTTTTTTATTATTTATTTTTGATAATATGTTTGCGTAGATACTATATGATATATTTATTGGAATAAATTTGATTTTCAAAAGTTTGGGTATTATGAGAATCAATTTGTGCATTTCGTTATTTCTTAATAATTGTTATTTATTTATTTATTTATTTATTTATTGTGTTTAAAAGGTGAAGAATTTGTCACACGGTCGAAGAAAAAGAACAGTAGCATCACTATGTCGAACAGCGAAGACGAAGAGGAAGTTCGTCGGAGAAAGCATGAAGAAGCCCTCGAAATCAAATCCTTCCGCCGTATCATCAGCGCGTACCTCAAGTATGTCTATATATACATACACACATATGTTCCTATCTCTCTCTGTATCTGTACGTATTCACTGATTTGATTCTAATACATTTTGAAATAATATATTCAAATGAATTCATAAATTCCAAATTGACTATCAAAAGTGAAAAATAGTTATATTTTGAAACTGAGGTAGTATTAGAGTAAAAGCATGATTTATTGTGGGTTCCTATGTTCAAGGTTTTGTTTGGTTCTTGTGCCCATGTCCCTGGGAATTTGCTCAAAGGATTTTGTTGCGGTTTATTTCATAACAGTTTAAAGCTTATTAGTTTAATTTAAGCGAATCACGAATTGACCAACTTTTTCATTCGTACATCAGTGTTGTGCTCAACTTATAGCTTATATTTTATTATAATTAAGTTGAAACAAACACTCGTAAAATAGTTTAATCTTGAAAATAAGTTATAAGTTGTTAAAATAAGCTGCGACAAACTTTGGAGGTCAGAGGAGTAATGGTTGAGTCAGCTTCCTCCTATTGGTCCTCTAAAGAGGAAATGTAATAAATGTGGGATAAAATTTTGGAACACTCTCAATTTGTTTTAATGATTAAACATGGCTTATCATATAGGATAATCTACCTTAATAAGATATCAACAACCACGCGTAGCTCATATAATTTTCCTATAATTTTTTTGTTAGTTTTTTCACTTACCTTTTCAGTCCAGTTGATGTCACAAACAGATTTTTAGTTTGTCCACAGATGGACGTCATTTTTCGGAACACATACTAATATCAGTACAAAATTAAGTACGAGCGCACAAGTGTGTTAGAATGTCTTAAGAGCATTACTGAAATTTATGTCATAAACTACCATTTTGATTTCAAATCTTAATTGGTTTGAAAAATGTAACTGTAACATCTATAGGAGGATGGAGGGAGTATCATCTTCCCAATGGTTGGGTTAGTATTATACTCCCCATTCTTGGAGCCAAACTGACCATTCAATAAATAAAAATAATATGATTAGGTTAATTTATGAAGTTCTTTTGTTTTCTCTTTTGATCGGTAACTTTGGCTCCTGTTATGGGATTGGAATAAATGACTTTGAAGTTATTCTCAATTGGCTCTGCCATCTCCTACCCTTTGGGTTAATATGTAAATTTGTTGTAGTATTTTATTTTATTTATTTATTTTTTGATTTTTGTGTTGCATGGAATTCTTATTCACTAAATTATTATCAACCATGAAGATGCTGATGTCATTTCAATGTTTGATTTTATACCTTCTGTCCAATTATACTAACTGTATTTGTAATTATGTCCAACTATTCTTAATTCTTAATTAACACAGCTATCCAGAGGCCGCAGATGATGACTTGAAAAGAAATGAAAGATCTTTTAGAAGGCTTCCGACGGCCCATAAGGTATTCACATTTTCTTTTCAGGTATATGAAATGCTTGGCAATATTTACCTTAATAGCATCTCACCCTGATTTAAATCCCATGCTTTTTGTAGGCTCTTCTATCTCATCTTCCTTTGAAATTTCAAAGAATGAGAAGGTATGTTTCCCTCAAGACTGACCATCTGCATTATGAACAAACATTAAGTAAATTTCAATAACTTCTATTTTAGAGAGTTTAGCTGTACTTTTTGCGGTGGGTAAAATTTACATAATTTTCAACTATCATGATATATGCAGTATTCCAATAGATTTGATATAGTTCAAATTTGTCATTATTTTATTTCAAAAGCGGAAATTGTTGTCTCATTATTATATCATTTGTTTGAAACAACGCACGTGTGTAACTAATGCATAAGGTTCAACCCATATTGCATAAGGTACAAATTGTACTGACTGAATATTGAGATTACTATTTCAGCATTCGGGTATAGGTCCCGCAGCTGTAAAATATTTGCTTGAAGATAGCATTTAAATTTGAAACCTAAACATCTTGGCTGATCCTAATCAATGTGCCTGTTTCTTTCTTGCAGGTGTATCTCTAAAAATTCACATTTTATATTCGATATGCTAAAGGTGATTCATTGCCTCATTTTCTTAGTTATTATTACTCTCCCCTTGTTATTGCTGTAGTCCTCTATATTTTCTTCTTACTGTTTTATTTGTTTTGCAGGCATTTGAGCCCCCGATTGATATGAGCCAGGACATTGACATTTGTGAGGAACAACATCTGCAGAATGGCTCAGACAATAATGTTCTCTCTAGAGAAACAAATCATTGTTCTTGCGAGTCTGTATCCAATAAAGGGAGCTGTCCTGTAGAGTCAGAATGCAAAATCAAGGCAGATGAAGCTGGTGGCAGTGATGTTAATATTCAGGAGACGCCATATTCTGTTGCAGACTCCAATGGAAATGTTTGTCCTTTTCTACCCTTACCCCATTGGCTATATGAAACAAATTTGGAAAATATGATAACTTCTGATTTTCTAGTATAATTTTGGAATTTTTCTAAATTAACAGTGTAACTGTCATTGTATCAAGGTTTTAAAATAGGAATGAAAGCATGATTTCAAGGTGACGTGGAAGAATAGTCCAATACAATAAATTTTTAGTGGAGATTGTGAATACTATTTTAACGTCCTCTTAAATGGACTTAGGAAAGAGAAGAAGAAGAAGAAGAAGGCTAAAGTAATAGTCATAGTTTTTTATGAGGTCCACTAGTAGTGTTCTTGTGAAAAGCGAAAAGGTTAAAGTAGGAAAATAATACTCCCTCCATCAATGAAATAATGACTTAGGTACCATTTTCATGAATTTTAAAAATGTCAAGTTAGGGGAGAGAGAATAAACCCCAGTAAATTTTTAAAGGATTCTCATCTTTTTTTCCAAATGTTCCTTTTTGTAGTATTGTTGATCCATAGCACTTGCCTTGTCATGCATCCTACCGCTATCTATTTCATTTACAGTATTATATTCTCACTGTTCTATTTTCAGGTATCTTCATCATCTCCTGATTGGTTGGATCCCTCATTACAGTTGCATGTTCCTTTAGTTGATGTAGATAAGGTACACATTTTTGTTTTGTGCAGAATACTTACTCTATCTAGTTTACACGAAGAAGAAAAGCATTTAATGTTAGATGCAAGTAGCCATCTTGTTTTTATATGTAAATCGTTTAATTATTGTCATGTTGTCAAGGTGCATCTTTTATGTGTTAATGATGCACATTTCCTTGCTAAGAAGGCAAGAATGTATCGACACGCTGTTGCGTAATGTAGTTTCCGTTTTACCCCCCCCCCCAAAAAAAAAAGGCTGAATGTGAAATTTGTGCTCGCTTCATAATTTGAGGCAAATGTCTCCTAGGAATATGTGATAGTAGGTAGGATTTCATTATATATATATATATATATATATATATTATTCTTTGATCAAAAGAAGGTTGTACTAACTTTATCTTTAGATGAACCAGTATTTAAATACACAATAATTTCCATGGTAGAGGCTGTAAAGAGAACTAAAACAGATTCAGGCAACACGACTCTAGGCGTCCAAATATCTACAAGTATCCATTGGTCGTTGTTAGTGTATTCCTTTTTCTCTTCTGATAAGTCCCTTTTATTTATTTATTACAATACTTTTAGAGAATTTATGTACTCTTTCTTCTTCTACGGTTCCATCAGTACTAGGTATATTTGGTGTGGCCTGGTGTATTATTCTTTCTGCCCTATTCTGATAACAAGAGACTACTATTACCGCTTGCTTATGTTTTCTGGTGTTTATTTGTTTTCACTTGGCATAGTTATTTTTTACAGGTTCGATGTATTATAAGGAATATTGTAAGAGATTGGGCAGCCGAGGTATTCATTGATCCTCCTTGTTTGCAATTCCTCTTCTTTGATCTTCATGGATAATTGTTCATTATTACTGATCAACCCCCTAAACCCCAGAAAAAAATAAAGAGGAAAAAAAAAGAAATAAAAAGAAAATAAGGTTGGTTAAGGTTACTTGTCACACATTTGTCACACATGGCATTCCTTTAATTGCTGCTTATTTCAGGGGCAGAGAGAACGTGACCAATGCTATAAGCCTATTCTTGAAGAGCTTGAACTTCAATTCCCTGATCGCTCTAAAGAGAGGTGCACTAGTTTACCCTCTTGGTATTTCTGTTTGTCTTCTACTACGCATAGCCCTCGTTGTAATCCTTGAGCTCGCAGACCTTTTAATATTCTTACTTTTTATTTGCTTAAATCCTTTTGACTAGCCCTCCTGCTTGTTTGGTTCCTGGTGCCGGACTTGGAAGGCTGGCTTTGGAAATTTCATGTCTTGGTATGTTACAAAAATAGAAAGTACATGCTTTCTGAATATATATTTCCAAAAGATTACTAATGTTTTTTCTTTCATCTGCAAGGTTTTGCAACCCAAGGAAATGAATTTTCATACTACATGATGATCTGCTCAAATTTTATTCTTAACTAGTAAGATTATTATGGCAATCTCTTGTTTACTATTTTCTCTGAGATCAGGGAACGATCATTCTGATGTTGGTCTTTCGTTATTACTTATGTAGCCCTGAGAGTGCTAACGAATGGACTATACATCCTTGGATTCATAGCAATTGCAATTCACTTTCTGACAACGACCAGCTTCGATCCGTCTCAATTCCAGATATTCATCCAGCTAGGTATAAATCTTGAGTATACAATCCATCAAATTCCAACGAACCATATCAATGTAGTTTTTGGGTCTTGTTGCAAATGCTATTGAACCTTAAATAATTATGTTCTCAAAATATTTTTGACTTCTTTTTGATGCAGTGCAGGAATTACTGAAGGCTTTTCTATGTGTGGCGGTGATTTTGTTGAAGTCTACAGTGATCCAAGCCAAGTAGGTAGGTTGGATTGCATGAACGTATTTTTCTGTCTTCCATTTATCAGGTGTTGATGCTAAGGCTGTTTTTGACAACTCAATCGTAAGTCTGGGGATTGGAATTGGGACTCAAATTTCAACCAATGTAAATATTTTGGATTGTATATGCAGGAGCTTGGGATGCAATTGTGACCTGTTTCTTCCTTGATACAGCACACAACATTGTGGAATATATTGAAATTATTTCTAGAATTCTAAAAGACGGGGGGGTATGTATTCTTAAAGTACCTTGTTCCTTTCACTCTGGTTTGATTAAAATATTAATTAATATTACATAAAGGTTCATTAAATAAGAAGCTAATTTGATTGGTTGATAGGTCTGGATAAACTTGGGGCCCCTACTTTATCACTTTGCGGATATGTATGGTCAGGAAGATGTAAGTTTCTATTTCCAAAGCAAGTGCACATCACAAGCTTTATGGACTGGACAAATGTCTTATAAAATGGTTTTCTTTGTTTATCGTTTTATTGCCTCTTACTAGGAAATGTCCATTGAGCTAAGTTTGGAAGATGTGAAAAAGGTTGCTCTTGGTTATGGATTTCAGCTGGAGGTAAGTAATGTCAACTTACATAAATAATAATGTGTTCTCATTAAGAAATGAAAATGGTTAACTCATTTTCTGGCAACAGAAAGAAAGGACAATTGAGACGACCTATACTACAAATCCTCGATCAATGATGCAAGTATGCTTCTCAACTTATGCATAGAACTGCATTTCCATTTTGCCCTTATTATTTTAATGTATCAATTTAGTCTGCATTTATTTGTAATATTTCATGGACGCCTGAATGTTTAATCAAAGAAAATGGGTGTGCTAAAAAATTTCTCCATTTGGAAATCAAAAAACTTGAGGGAAAAAGGAAAAGAAATGAAAATGAAATTAAAAAAATTTATTGTATCTCTCTTAACCATCAAACTGTATGCTAACATTTTTGTTGATATAATATTTTTTTTTAAGTAATTTAAATTTATGTTAGGGTTGATAGTTGTTTTTAAATTTTAGATTAATTTCATCCACATTTTCCAAACCGACTCTAATAATGGCAGAAAAAATTAGGATAAAAGTGGGCATGCGTGTGAATATAGACTCCTGCTGCTGGATGAACCAGTTTTTTTTTTTTTGGTCAATAAGTGACTAACCAGTAAAACCTGCCTGAGAGAGGCAAATATACCTTATCCTCCACACAATACATTCCCCACAAATACCAACTACACAAGCTGGATTGCATTAAACTATGTGTGAGTGGATTTCGAGTATAACATTACCTGTTGCGGATTATTAAACTGGTGACCATTGCCTTGAGAGAATATCACTTGAGCTAACCACTTTTGTGGAATTATCTTATTGAGGAGTTGTATCATACTGAAGTCCGAGGAGTTTGTAGGACTTGGTTTACGTTTTAAAAAATATACCGAGTATTTTTATGGCTTTTCTGGTATTATGTTTTATTGTAGTTTAATCTGATCTTCTGATTGCAGAACCATTATTTTGCTGCGTTTTGGACGATGCGAAAGGGAACGTGGCGACATCGGTGCCTTGATTCATGACCAACTATTCATCCACTTCATTCCATATAATTCTTCCCTAGAAAATTGCATCCAAAGACGCACTTATTTCAAATTCTATTTCACAGATAAGGGAGCAGAGCATGAAGATAATTCTGATAGTTTTATCACTTGATAATAATATTACCTGACAATAAATTACTTAGCCACTCACAAATTTAATTTTAAGATACATTTATTTGATTATACATATACAATTACACATTTGATCCCTAAGGTACGTATCATCTTGTTGCAATTGATTTGGTGTACGGATTACCGAGTATATAGTTGTGTTTTCCTCTTCCTTTTTCCCCCAAAGGTCAGTTTGAACTTGGAAAATGGAAAACAGAAAAAAAAAAAAAGGAAAACAAAAAATAATTTCAAAATTTAGAACTATTTTGATTATCGTAAATCTAAATAACTATACTTTAAAAAAATAATATTAATAATAATGTTAAAATATTGTTTGAGTGATGAGCTTTAATAAAATTTGCCCAACTGTCAACAAACAAATCCAACATTTTCATCACTCCGCTGAGTTTCAAATTGTGATCTGTATGTATCGTCTTTTTTTAGCTCGACATACACCACAAGGAGTCCCAATTGAAAATCAGAAACTTTAAAAGTTTCAGTCTTCACATAAATTATTTAAAGAGATAATTGATTTGGGCAGCTTTACTAAAAAAAGAAAGAAAAAAAAAGAATTATAAAAGAAAAGTAAAAACCCTTAGCTTGGAGCCCATTGTTCTGCCCTTTCTGATCCATTTAAAACAACCATCACATCCCAAGTTCCCAACCCCGCCCCCGCCGGCCGCATGTTGAGCCTATGTATGTATACTGTAGAGTGTAGAGTGTAGAGTAATACCTTCACGTGATACAAATTTTATGGCAGTAACAATTTTTTTACTAGTTTCCATATGTCCAAAATAAAATTAATAGAAAACATAGATGGTGCGTATAACATAAAATTAGCATTATATAAATAATTGTGTGCCCAATTGCAGTTATATATCCGATCATTCTTTCTCTTGACTTTTTGGTGGTCGTCACAAATTTTATTTAAATCAGAATACAAAAATTTGAGAAAAAACTCAATAATTATGCTAAAATTTTACAATTTGTATGCATGTTGTTATAGGTCGTCATTATGTTTTCTATTTGCATACTGCAAAGTGTAGCATAACTAGTCAGCTACTCGTCATCTCTTAATCTTAAACGGAGCATTTAATTTCATAATCATTTTAAATACTAACTGTCTAACATACAATTAATACAACGGAAGGTTTTATATGGAAGATAAATCTTCAAGAGGGCCAATTTCTATACCAACCAGCCCATGCAGAGACTAAACCACTAATCCCAAGCGTGACTGCATGGTTGCACAAGCGGTTTGGTTCTACATCGGCCACCGCAATAATCAAGTCAGCGACGTTCGCCGCCACCGCCATCAACCTCATCACTCTGTCCACTCTTATAATCCTAACACTTTTTTCCTTTTCATCCTTCAACGATTTCTCCGTTGATGTATTATCAATCATAAGCTTTCCCTCTCTTTTTATCCCTTCCCTGATCAAAATAAAGTCCGATATAATGAAAAATATGTACCCGAAACCCTCACCAAATGCCGATATGAAGCTCATTTTCCTAGCCAAACTTGCATCCAAAACTCCAATCCTTGACAACCAAAGAAAATGGTCGAAAAAGAAGTAAACCATTTCTCCGGCATTGGCTAACACGGCTAGAAACCGGAACGTTGGGGTGGGGCCAGGGTTGCGTCTGACGGCGTTGAAGCCGGTGAGGAACCGGCCGGTACGAAAGGCTTTGCGGCTCAAGCCGGAGGCAACTTCCCACTGCTTGGCTCTTTGGGCCGCGTTTGGGTGTGAAAATTCGACTTTAAAGTGGATGAGTTTAGAGACATATTGGAAGGTCTTCACGAGTTTGTCGATGCCATCTCTTTTCGCCAGGAAGATGACTAGCTTATCGGCTGTATCGTTCATGGTTTTCTGTTAGAGGTGTGGATGAAGAGCTCTGAATTGAGCAGATAGCTAGGCTTGTTATTTTTTAGGGTGTACGTGTGTGCTTGTGTTGTGTATTCGATATTCTAACACGAAGGCGAGCCACAAATTCGGGTGTGTTTGGATAAAATGCAATGAAAAATATAAAATAATATGGTTGGACAATATTGTCTTGGATATTGAGTATAATAATATGTTAAGAAATTAAATTTTGGAGTGTTACGTTTGTCGCAAAAAAAATAAAATTAATTATGATTATATAACAAGTCAAACATGTATACATAAATATTAAATAATTATAATATTTAAGAGTATTTTAGTATTCTGCAATTATTTTGTAATCACATGCTTTTGTAATAATAATGTGTGAGCTAATATACATTAATAATTTATACAAATTGACATGACAAAATATAATTAATTATAATGTCAGGTGCGGTTCACTCTATTATCAAACATCAACTAATTATATTTTAACACATCATTAATTATATTATTTTGTATAAATTTATTAATCTACCGTTATTGTCTGTAACGCTACTCATACTTATATCAATATACCCTTTTATATACTTCTTTTGTCTTTAAAATAACGTTACAATTATATATTTTACACAAAGTAAGATAATTGTGAGAGAAATAATCTATGCCACTTATAATTTAAATAAGTCCAATTAAAAAAAATTCGAACCACATAACTTTATTAATATATATATATATAATGATATATTTTTTTAATTTTTTTTTTTTAAAAACTAATAACATTATTTTCAAGTATGTAGAGTTGGATAGTAAAACTAAATTTTAGTGGGCTGTATCTTCCATGGCAATAAAAATTTTGAGTGGTATTGGCCCATAGATGAACCGGTATTACCCATTGAGGTCCAATTTGACTTTCCAATGTGCTTTAATGCCTCATTTATTGCTTGCTTCAATTACTCATACGGCACTGCTACGATAGTTTACAGAATCTGAGTTGTGGGTAGAAAAAAGAGAGACATTCAATGAGAACCCGCGCAATGTTTCACAAAACTGGAAATTATGCATGTACGGTGTACCTACAAAATTAACTTCAGTTGACCCAAAGGTTGACGGAGTCTAAAATCTTGACGTCCAAAATTCTAATCCTAATAAATTTTGAAGAAGGATTACAATTATTTTGGTATTTTGAATTTTAGAGAAATTTAAGAATTTTATAGTATTAAT
>JAUMHB010049943.1:0-16707 GCA_032359685.1 Pittosporum tobira
CTATATCACTTATGACTTGTGTATTTGTAAGACATGGATTTAATAATAAATTGGCAACTCAAGTCGGGGTGTGGATGTCCAGATTTGGGGGTGTCACATATTTAATATAATTTTAATATAACAATAAACTATAACATACAAGTATGTCTATAACATATGTATATATATATATATATGTGTGTGTGTGTGTGTGTGTGTGTGTGCTCTTAAAACGTTCTAGAATATTTGTCAAAAAAATAGTCACAAATTTTGACCATTATTTTCAAACCAAGGGAGTATTATAATATTATTTTTATCTTTTTTGTCATTTTACTTCCGGTTGTTCAATCATTTGATAGCCAGAGTCATTATTTGATAAATGATCACTATGAGTCAAACTCAATAGAATTTGATCAATCCTTTTTTCTGTCGTTAAGGTGGGCTTGACATGCCGCGAATCCTCTTGAAAGAGAGGGGTGCCTTAGGGAACACGGACACAGGTGGTGCATGGCTGTCGTCAGCTCTTGAAATAAGTGTAAGCGCTTTCTATACTATCAAATATACTTCATGTTTTATTAATTTTCTAAGTATTTTTTCATAATCGAACACAAATTTGTCTATAAAATTACTTACGAGCAAAAACAATAAACAATCCCAAACATGATGATGTTAAACACAAGTTATGCCGTTAACTATTTGTGGAATGGTAATTTCCAAACAGTAAAATAAAATCTCCTATTCACACCTATCATTATTCACACCTCTAATTTCTCCTCATTTAAAGTTTTATCTTCTTTTTTTTTTTTTTTTAACCCTCACATACGTAGCATGCGTAGATATTAGTATTAATAATCAGACAACTATTTGTAATATTTTTTAGTTTATTCTATGCTTTACTTTTAAAATAACACTTAGAAAGGAATGAAGACTTTATTTTATCTCATTATTAAAGTAATAATAACAATATTTTTAATAAGTTCAGTTCTATTCAAGGACTAATCAGTGATTATTATCAAATTTCGTTTCAAATAAAAAAAGAAATCTCTGAATTGAAGTGGTCCCCATTGTTGTATTAATATCTGCTTCAAGCATTACTAAAATACTGACGATGGTCTCACCCGATAGTGTTTAATTTCAAAACACTCGTAAGTCGGTTCATTTGTTAACCACCAAACGCCAACATTTGTATGGGACCAAGTGAATACCACTAGGGCCCTGTTTGGTAGATTATCGGTAATTATAATTTATTTTTTAAAATTAATTTTAATTTTTTTATAAATTAAATATAATAATATTATTAATTTATTTAAAAAAATTAATCAATATTTTTTTAATTAAATTTTTTTATAAATTATTTAAAAATAAGTTGTATCAAATATTGGCCAAAACGCTGTCGCTTCCCGGACCGTCAAATCCAAAATTAATCAACCATTTGTAGTATCGGAGCATCTGGTTTTGTATTCCCAAGCAACAGTAGCTACAATCTTTCTTTTCTGGTCTACAACGGGTAAAGAAAGTGGAGAATTAAAAAGGAAAGTGAGTAAACACAAAAGGAAAAAACTTTCCCTTTTTACCTAACAAAAGGAAGGCAAAGTCTGAATTTTCCTTCACTTTGATCTCACTCTCTGCAGCTCCGTTCTTGATTCTGTGATTTGGGTTTGTTCAATAAAGCTAGAAATCTAGTGGGTCTGGTTTTGATTTTTGTTTGAACTTCATTTGGTTACTATTCCAGTCCTCACATTTCAAACAAGGTTAGTGGGTGTAGTTATCTTTCTTTGTTTGGTTCTTGTTTGTGTTTTTTCTAGTAGATTCTGTGGGCTTAATGTGATTTTGTTGGTTTTCCAGGTGAGATCTTACATATTATTTGATGGTCTCTGGCCTTTCCTGGTTTATTGTGGTCGTTTCGTTTCAATTGATTAGACTATAGGTACCTGTTCATTTTTAGGCAGGAAACATAAGCGTGTGAAATTTTGCTGAATAGTTGTGTAATTGTTTACTTTGGAATTGTTTGGTTATTTAAAAATTTTGGGTAATTTTGTTGGTGATAGACCTATCTGGCTACTGTGGAGATCTGGGATTTTTTTCATCTCCTATGCCCCATGAGGACTTTGTTTCCTTCCGAGTCATGTAAAGAAACACATCTCAATTCTATCAATCCACAATCATGGCTTCAAGTTGAAAGAGGGAAGCTTTCAAAATTCTCATCTCAGTCTCCTTCTATGTAAGTTCGCAATCTCTAGTTTTGTTGAATGTCTTATGAATTTCCTCTCATTTGCATAAATTAAATTAAATTATGTTTTTTTTGGCTGTTGATGATTGTAGAGAATCTCTTATTAAGGTCCCAGAACCACCAATTCTTCCATTCTTTAAGCCTGTTGATTATGTAGAAGTTTTAGCTCAAATTCATGAAGAGCTAGAGTCGTGCCCTCCACATGAGAGGTCAAATCTCTACTTATTGCAGTTTCAGGTATTTAAGGGCCTTGGGGAAGTCAAACTGATGAGGAGAAGCCTCCGATCGGCTTGGCTCAAGTCTAGCACCATTCACGAGAAACTTGTCTTTGGTGCATGGTTAAAGTATGAGAAACAAGGTGAAGAACTTATCTCAGATTTGCTTTCCTCATGTGGCAAGTGTGCGAAAGAGTTTGGAATGTTGGACGTTGCCTCTGAACTTCCCACCAATATAAATTCAAGTTTCCTTAAAGAAGAAAAATTGGCAAATGGTAACCATATTTCAAGAGATGTATCTTTCCGTATTGGAAACGAGACGATATTATGTGATAGGCAGAAAATTGCGGCCCTTTCAGTTCCATTTCATGCCATGCTTAATGGTTGTTTTGCAGAATCACTTTGTGAGGACATAGATTTGTCTGAAAACAATTTATCTGCTTCGGGCATGATGGTAATTAGTGACTTCAGCCTAAGTGGCAGGTTAAATGAAGTACCTCCAGATCTCTTATTGGAAATCTTGGTATTTGCCAATAAATTTTGCTGTGAAAAGCTCAAGGATGCATGTGATCGGAGACTTGCTTCCCTGGTTTCCTCCAGGCAAGATGCAGTGGAACTCATGGAATATGCTCTGGAAGAGAATTCTCCTGTTCTTGCTGCATCATGTTTGCAAGTGTTCCTACACGATCTTCCAGAGTCCCTTGATGACAATCATGTGGTTGAAATTTTAACCCGTGCTAATAAGGAAAATAGAGCAATCATGGTTGGGTCAGCCTCGTTTTCGCTCTACTGTTTTTTAAGTGAAGTGGCCATGAACTTGGACCCTAGCTCGGATAAAGCATCCCTTTTTTTGGAACAGTTGGTGGACTCTGCCGAAAATAGCAGGCAGAGAATACTGGCATATCATCGGTTGGGATGCGTGAAGCTACTGAGGAAAGAAAATGATGAAGCTGAACAGCTCTTTGAGGCAGCTTTAAATGCAGGCCATGTCTATTCTGTTGTTGGGTTGGTCAGACTGGCCCACATCAGGGGTCATAAACTTTGGTCATACGAGAAACTCAGCTCTGTCATTTCCTCTTCTCCAACGCCACTTGGATGGATGTACCAGGAGCGCTCACTATACTGTGAAGGCGATAATAATATGTGGGGAGACCTTGAGAAAGCAACCGAGTTGGACCCCACACTTACTTATCCGTACATGTATCGAGCCGCATCTTTAATGAGGAAAGAAAATGTTCAATCTGCTCTTGGAGAAATCAATCGGGTCCTCGGGTTCAAGTTAGCATTAGAATGCTTGGAGCTCCGGTTTTGTTTCTATCTAGCTATTGAGGACTACCCGTCGGCCATTTGTGATGTTCAGGCGATTCTTACGCTTTCCTCAGATTATAGGATGTTTGAAGGGCGCGTTGCAGCATCTCAGCTACGGACTCTCGTGCGTGAACATGTTCCTAATTGGACAACTGCAGATTGTTGGCTGCAATTGTATAATCGATGGTCTTCAGTTGATGATATTGGGTCCCTCTCTGTAATATATCAGATGCTCGAATCTGATGCAGCTAAAGGAGTTCTGTACTTCAGACAGTCTTTGCTTCTCCTTAGGTATGAAATTATGTTGCTTGTTTTAAGCTCTTGGCAATAATATTAATGTTTATACTTTATAACATAGGTATTTTTTATTTTTCGGGTTTTAGCAGATTTATTTACCAAATAATAATAAACTTATGGCTGGAAACTACTGATCTGATTGTTTTTTCATGGTCATGCTTGATCAGATTAAGTTGTCCAGAAGCAGCCATGAGAAGTTTGCAGTTAGCTCGCCAGCATGCGTCAACTGAACATGAACGCTTGGTTTACGAGGGATGGATCTTATACGATACGGGCCATTGTGATGATGGACTGAGAAAAGCGGAGGAGTCTATTGCCCTCTACAGATCTTTTGAGGCCTTCTTTTTGAAAGCCTATGCATTAGCCGACTCTAGCCCGGATCCATCTTGTTCTAATGCTGTTGTATCTCTTCTTCAAGATGCCTTGAAGTGCCCCTCCGATAGGCTACGGAAAGGTCAGGTATGTTTTTCTTATTAAATTGTTTGCAATGCTTAGTTATATAAAATATTTTTAATTGTCTTATAGGCTTATCAGTTATAGTATTTAGGGGATATGGAAGGTATTTCTTGTAAAGTTTGTTGTATCGGTTTAGAAATTAAATCATTGGAGTGGTAAACATGAAATATTTGAGCACCTGTTAAGTGCTGCCCACTTTTTCTGCTCATTTGATCGATTTTAACTGCAATCCCCGCTGAGTTGCATCCAGCAAGTTTTCAACTTTTATTACCTATTAAATACTACCAACTGTAGATATTTTATATATTCAAGATAAAATACTTCTCAATCGAAAAAAGAGTCTCATTTACGAGAATCATTCACATAGCCTCTTGTTGATATTTTTCTTGGGATTTTGGCAATAAATGTAAGCTAGTTACACCCTCCGGTCCAAAAAAATAGTCTCATTTATCGAAATTTTTTGTTCCACAAAAGGAGTTCCATTTTTATTCATGGTGGAAGACAATGACATAATTCTGTCAGTCCTATAATAGTTTTACTATGTAATATATGAATTTGAAAATGTTCTAATTTGATTTTTAAAAATAAAAAATGTTTTTATATTCTCGATTGGAAGGAGTACAGTTATGTGTATTGATATGATGAACAATTAGATTTTCAACATTCTGTAATCACTTTCTAATCTTGAATTTGTCAGGCTTTGAACAATCTTGGTAGTGTTTATGTTGACTCTGGGAAACTAGACTTGGCAGCCGATTGCTATATCAATGCCCTAAAAATTCGGCACACTCGCGCCCACCAGGGTCTTGCTCGTGTTCATTTCCTCAGAAATGATAAGGCTGCTGCATATGAGGAAATGACAAAACTGATTGAAAAGGCCCGTAATAATGCATCTGCTTATGAAAAGAGGTCAGAGTATTGTGAACGTGAAATCACAAAGGCAGATCTGGAGATAGTCACTCGTTTAGATCCTCTTCGAGTGTACCCTTACAGATATCGAGCCGCAGGTTAGACTTTCCCCGTTCAATCACCTTTCAATAGTCCTTTTGCTGTTTGTTTATATGATATTCAGCTGTTCCACAAATAGAGTCCCATTGGTAAAGTTTACAAACCCCAAGAATATACTGTTATTTCATTTTTACCTTTAAATATAATTGTTTTGTAGTCAATGATGGTGGCGTGATTGTGAAACTGTGATATGGTAAACTTGAGGACATTGTTTCATGTTACACTAACAAAAAGAAAATGGATCTCTTTTTCTGTTCATTTTAGCGGCAAACATGACTTTTTTTTTGGGAACGGTGGGACTTGGGAGTATTGATTGAAACAAACTAAGTGGTAAACAAGAAAGTCATGCTCTTAAAATGTGGTTAAATAGTTTGGTTTTTTGCCCGACAGTATTGATGGACAGCCACAAGGAGAAGGAGGCCATAGCAGAATTATCAAGGGCAATTGCATTTAAAGCGGACCTTCATCTTCTACACCTGCGTGCAGCTTTTCATGAGCACATTGGTGACGTTCTGGGTGCCTTACGAGACTGTCGAGCTGCTCTCTCAGTTGACCCGAACCATCAAGAGATGCTTGAGCTTCATAGCCGTGTAAACAGCCAAGAGCCATGATGAACCAGGACCAGGGATCTGAAAGAAATGGTAAAAGATGGGGGAGGGAAAAAGTTTAGCTTAAATTGTATCACTAAGTGCATCCAGTGAATATGTGCATGTTAATTAATACATGTAATGTCTTCCTTTCACTCTTTTATTTATTTATTTTTATTTTTATTTTTTTAAATTTAATTTTTTCTTTCCTTCTAAAATTTTGTTACTGTGGACAATTTTGGCGATATAATTCAAGTCAAAAGTCTGAAACTGTCGGGTCGTTTATTTTCTTGATTTCTTTTGGCTATCAAACCTGTTAGCAGGCATTTTGGACAGGGAGAGGGACGGATTGTGCAAGGGTCATGAGCGCTGTGAGGTGGCAAATGGATAGATCCATTGGGTAATGAATAAAGTTTAATGAATAATGAATTGTAATGGGCTGGGTCATAGATTTTAATATGGGTTATATATGTGTCAAATGGGTATTGGTTAACCCAATATGAACCCATATTTAAATTTTTTTTTTTTTTTTTTTTTTCATGAGTAAATCCAAGTCAGGTCAAGTCAGTGGATTGTGTCGGATCAAATTTTTAATACAATTTTATGTGCCAACTCAGTCTTGAACATTCGGGTCGGTTAACCCATTAGAAATCTGGTCAGACATTCGGGTCGGATCTGAGTTTTTTTTTTTTTTTTTTCAAATTTATATTTTTTGAAATTTTTTTAAAGACATGATTTGGAAAAAATATAATATTCCGTGCTATTTTTTCAGTTTATTTTTTCTAACAGATCTATCTGGGCTAATATTTTTACCGATTCAAGAAATATAGAGTAACTGGAAATGTTGAAGATGCCATGGTATATACCATAGACAGGCTCACTCTGTTCCAGAAATGCATTCCAATTTACATTATTCTGGAGGATTTGAGTCGGGTTTTACAACATGGCTCGGATCAGGCAAAACCTATTCTATTCATTATTATTTTTCTGAGGTTATATAATTAAAATAAATCCCTCAAAAAAATTAATAGAAACTCAAAAAGCCCTCTATCAAAAGCAATATGAATTTCAGTGATCGCATTTTGTGATTAAAAAGGAGAAACCTTGGGCTTCAATATAATTCTTATTTTCAATTAAGTAATTATAGATGTTAATTAATTAATTCATTCAAATTCACATACTTAAGATAGATATAGAGAGATCTGGGTCATTGTGGTAAGAAAAGAGAGTCCAAAAATGGGGATGATGAAGACCAAAAGCAGAAAAGGAAAGCAAATGATTTATTTGGGATGGGTATATACATGTAGGCAGACAGAGAAGGAGAGGAGACGAAGAAAAGTGGCGGAGCGGCTACGGCGGGAGGCGGAGGAGAAGTTTTCACATGTTGACACAATTTTAAATAGCCGAGTGGGTTTATTTCTTGAGAAAGTGAACAGCTTTTTGTAACCCCATTTGAATTATGGGTTACACATTTATTATTATTATTTTTTAATTTTTCATTTTTTTTAAGTCATTTTTATTTGTTTTTTTTTTTTTTTTTTTTTTTTTTTGTGATTATCCAACCCATATAAATATGGACGAATTGAATATTAAATATAACATAGAATTTAATATTAAATTGCACTATTAATTTTATTTTTTAAAAACTCGTAGCATATGTGCACCCTAAAATTAATAAGATAAAAACTAAAAATATGAGTGTAGCGAAAAGACAAATTTATTTTTTATTTTAATATATTTACTCTTTAATTTTTAACAGTAAAATTGGCTAGAACATCAATATTTAGCAAAAGAATTTTCTTGTAATTTTATAATATAGATAAATTATTATTTATTTATTATTACTATTATTAATTTTACTAATTTAAATCTTTTTCGTTATCATTTACAACACTAGAGTTTTATCTCTTTTATTTTTATCATCTTCAAAATTATAATGACAAAAATGATAATTATCACTCTCCCCTTTATCATCCCCTAATTAATTTTCTTTTGTTTCCTTATCTTCGCACTACTCTCTTATTTTTATTTTCATTAAATTTATCACACTAATTATTAATCAAATCTAGATTTTTAAATTTTCCATAGTAATTTTTTATTTTAAAAAACTAGTAAGTTAATTGGGAGGAAAGTCATGAAACGCAGCATCTGGTAATGAGTCCGACCCGGTAAGCAAAGGGTGTGTGTGTGTATATACATCTCATTCCCTATACTTTTCTATAGGTCTGACAACAGATTGGGTATGATCGGGAGTATTCTCATCTTATTTTCGTTCTGTTTAAAAATTTTCTTTCCTATACCCATCTTATAAAGTTTAGTAATATTTTTAAACCTGACCCAACTCAATAAATAATATTCCATATCCTGACCTACCTTGCCGCTCCCCGTTTAGAATATTTTTTTTCAATACAAAAATTCATATATCTTACTCATTATGTATTTTTTTAATAAATTATAATAATTTTTTTATATTTTTACTTAATTATAATATATTCATATGAAAGAAAATGAAAAAAAAAATATATGTTTATATATATATAATTAATAAATCAGAGCGAGTTTGGTCAAGGATATTAATCGGGACGGGTTCGGGTTAGATTTGGTCGGGGGAGGGACAATTCCCAAACCCGGCCCGTACCCTATCGGAGATAGGTTTAAATTCTTTTTTTTTTTTCATATCCATCATACAATCCGTTTATACATTCCATACCCATCTCATTAGGGTCACATTTGGTAGGTTACCATTGAGTTCGGGTCTAATTTCCAAGCCTGACTTTTTATCTGAAAGAGAAAAAGGGTGTTAGTACGTGACCCTCCCTAGCCTCTACGTGTTCTTTTATTTTGTTTTTAATTTTTTTTAAATTTCAAGAAATTTAATTAAAATTTTAAATTATAATATAAATTTTTGAAATTTTAACGTAATAAAATTTTATGTGTAATTTACAACATTGACTTTGGCATCACTAAAATAAAATAAATTTACTTTAAATTTAAATTTATAATTTAGAATAATTGAATAAGTGTATGTGTACGCTATTAGTAACTCATTTATTTTTTAGTGTATTCTTGATGCAGCCCTCTATGACTGCCACATGTTCTTTTATTTTATTTTATTTATAATTTTAAGAAATTTAATTAAAATTTTAAATTTTAAATTATAATACAAATTTATAAATTTTTCAAAATTTTAACATAATGATATTTTATATGTAGTTTACAACATTAACATTGATATCAACTAAAAAATATATATATTTTAAATTTGAATTTATAATTTAGAATAAGTATATATGAACACGATTCATAACTCCTTTATCTTTTATTTAGTGTATTTTTTCTCAACATTCTTCAACAATTATTATCGTTAAATTTTATGATTTCAAAATTTTGCTTACTTAAAACACATATATGTTTTCAATTTTATAGTAAAAAAATATTACTATACTCTACACATTTTTTTAGTGGATTATAATATACACGTAAGTGTAATAATTTATATATTATCGTATTATTGATACTTCTTTTCAAAATATAAATATTTTAAAATTTTATGTGTCTGTTTTTTGTAGTCTTTCATAATAACTAATTTACTGCACATCTAATAATAATAATAATAATAATAATTCTCTTTACTTTTTTGCTTTTTAATTTATTTTATTCTCACAGAATGAGTCTATTTAAAAAAAAAGAAGAAACTTTACTAAAACTAAATTTAAAGATATTTATTTATAAATTTATATAATTTAATAATATTACATAAACAATGATAATAAATTATTAGAATATTTATTTGTATATTTTTATTAAAAAATATTTTTAAAAGTTTAAATCAAAAAATTATTATAAGTATAATAATAATTTGTTCCCATTATATATTAATTTAGATAAAGTCATTTATTTAATAATATTTGTATTGAGATATGAAAGTGACTGAATATAATTTATAATAAATATCATTGTATTTGTATTATGAACATAGATTTATTTAAATTTAATTAATAGCTTTGATAATAAATAACATAATATACTTAAATATCTTTAATCTATTTTTTTTTCTCTAATTATTACCTTTTTGTTTTTATTCTTTTACTTCTCAATTTATTTTATTCTCATAAAATAAGTATTTTTTATATTTATTTTCCACTTTATTAAATCTAAATTTAAAAATAAATATTTAAAATTTTATGTAATTTAATAATATTACATAAATTATTAGAATATTTATTTATATATTTCTTATTAAAAATAATTTTAAAAATTTAAATTAAAAAATTATTAATGAGTACGTATATTTGCAAATAACGGGAGAAAAGATCGGTTTGCATTTTCTCCACAGAGCCGGAATTGTTCTGATCTCGTGAAACAGCAGCTCAGAACCTGAAAAGCATTGCTTCCAGCCTTCCAGGTATTCTATCTCTAAATATGCTCGCACGCATATGTCAATATATATATATATATATATATATATATATATCTTAATTGGGACCGAATGCTAGGGCACTCAATTTTTATCTTTCTTCTTTCAATAAACAGATCTTTGTGTATATTGATTCATATTTATAGTAAAATCTATAACTGCAATATCAAATACTTGCTCAAAATGATAAATTTTATAGTTTCCAGTTGTATTGTCGGTACTTGAAAGTTGTTGATTTGTAGTTAAAATTATAAATTTGGGTATTGCTCTACAGCTACTCCATGAATTCCAAAATAAGTAAGACTTTTTAGAGTTTTTTTTTTTTTTTGTTTTTAAATAATTGTTACTTACATTTTTCAAGAATAAAACATTTATTTTTTTAAAATATCCCCTGATTTTCTCGTCGTTTCAAGAAGTCCTCTTTCTTGTATTATATATTTTTTTCAATTTTCTATATGGGGGTAGTGATGGAATTTCACACACAACTTGATCAAGAAGTTCTTGTATTAGAAGTGTTTCTTAATATATGTTCTTGAGGCTAAAAGTCTATTATTTTGTGATGGAGTGACTATATGATACCTCTACGCTCTACATATATTAGTGAAAATATCTGTCAAATTGGATGTATTTGGGTTGGTATTGGCTATTAGGCAGTTGTGTTCATATTTAGTAGGCTGCGTATCTCATTTGTCAGACAAATTATTTTTCCACCATGTTTAGTCTGCTATATATCTTTTGACTTTTTCTTGTGCTGAATAAAATTTATTGTATTCGTATCGGTTCATTTGAGAAAGAAAGAAGTCTAGAAGCATCTCAAAAGTGAATTTTTCCGTTGTTTCGACAATCATTTTATTGTTGATTCATGTTACAATTGTTGCAACTTTTATAGCCTATGCCTGGAAAGTTGTATGTTTCAGGTGTTTTAGAGAAGTAGACTGATGAAGTTTGTTTTTAACTTCCCAAAATGTGTTTTTAACAATTAAAAAGAAAAGGAGTTGATTTAATGTTTGGAGTGTTATAGAAATAATAAAATACTATCTTTGTTCCAAAATATGAGAGCATTATTGACTTTTGAAAAGTAAAAATTGAACATTTTCAACTTCAAATTAACATGAACTCATTCAAGTTTGTGACAAATTGTTTTTGCAACTAATAGTACTTTTCAAATAGTTCAAAATTTTCACAATTGGATTAACCATAATTAAGTTCATTCATGTAATTTTAAATGTCAAAGTGTTAAGTCAACCTTTTGAAAGTCAATAATGCTCTTATATGTTGAAATGGAGGGAATATTTGGTAATTTTATGGTATTCAGTTATAGATCCTGAAGGACCTGAACTTTTATTGCGATTAGGATCTCCACTAGTGTGCACCAAAAGACGTAATTTATTTTATTTAAATAAGTATGTTTCTATGTCTGCTTGTATCAAATCCAGTATACTGTTGTGTCGGTTAAATTTTATATATGAAGTCTTTTCTCTTCAGGAATGTAATAATATTGCCAAGTCCATGATGGAAACAGTAGTACTTGGATTACTTCTCCTTGTAGTTTCAGCCACTGCTCATGAGATATCAGTATCCTGTATGATGGCTTACAATGAGGGTGGTGCTCTGGCCGTTTTTCAGTCTCCAGAGTGTCCTCAGTGGGCCCTTTCCGCTAATGTCCTTCAAAATCAAACGAGGAACTGCCAGTTTGCCACACTTCAAGGTCATAGGGAATATCAAGAGGATCGTGTTATATGCAATCTTGATCTGAAGATACCAATTCTTGGTACTGTCAACCCCAAAGCTTTTCTTTTATAAAAATTGTTGTGGCTCTTTTTATTATAAACAGACTCGTGAGAATCTAGTGACTTTATGTGGGAGTAGGCAAGGATCTCAAGGAGGCCTTTGTTACTGTACTTGCAGTATTTGATGGTCATGGAGGCAAAGAAGCCAGTGAGATGGCTTCAAAAGATTTACTGGATTACTTTCAACTGCATATTGTGTTCAGCACTTACAAGCAGTTGTTACATTCCAAGAACAAACATGATTTGGCTTCTCAAGGCAAAAATGACGCAGAAAACAATACTTGTGGAAGGTATCTTACTGTTGATCCTTTGAATGTAACTAAAAATTGGGCGAAAAAGGAAAAAGAAAGAAAATTCAGAATTTTACCTTTTTTGTTTCTTGGTGTTGTTGCAGTTCACGGGGAGTGTTACCAGTAACTGGTGATAAACCAATACATGGAATTCTGAAGGAAGCATTATTGGGGGTGATCCATGATATTGATATGAAATTTTCTTTGGTAACTCTTTCTTACTGTTGTAGGTGCATGTTCCTTGCACTTAAACTTGGTTCATCGTTAATGTTGTTTTGATTTTGCCACAAACCAGGAAGCTTTGGATAACAGGTATGCTTCTGGGTCTACTGCCACGGTTACACTTTTACATGATGGTAAATTTTTGGTTGCCAGTGTTGGTGATTCAAAAGCACTTTTATGCTCACATGAAGGTACATTTCTGATTTCCCAGTCCTTTACTAGGAAAGCCCTTTTCCGTCCTTTGATAATTTTGTTTTTGATAAATAAAATCCTTTAATGGATATTGCTTCCAAGATTATTTAAACTTTAAAGACACATATGTCCGATGTTATAGTTCAAACATTTGTATCTCTTTGAAAAGCCAGGTAGTTCAATGTCAAAGCTCTATGCTGAGGAATTGACAAGAGATCATAATCCAGGTAGAGATGACGAGAGAGCCCGGATAGAGGCTGCTGGTGGTTTTGTTCGTGTATGGGGTGTGCCTCGTGTTAATGGTATATTAGCTGTATCTCGATCTATTGGTGACATTTACTTGAAAAGGTAATCTTTTGAGTCTGGCACACTGTTTTTTTACTCTTTGTTTTTGTATAATAGTCCTCTTGATTCTGTTTAATATGATACTATGGTATAATCTGAACCTTTTATTGCACCAATTCCTGAATAATTAACTGAATGCATTATACGAAAGATATTTTTCAATAAGCTTACTGAATATAGGAGTATATCTTTCTTTTGCCTATGTTTGAAAAAACATGCCTTCTCATCTTTTTCTGATTCTATATTTCATTTGTCAGATTTGGTGTTATTGCTATACCTGAAGTGATAGATTGGCAACCTCTAAAAAGCGAGGACAGGTATATGGTGGTTGCGACCGATGGCATATTTGAGAGTTTGACCACGCAGGATGTTTGCGATCTTCTTCATACTAATTCAGATATCCAAGAAACTGAGGATTCCAACAATTCTTCTGTACGGCCGTCGTCTTCTTCACTGGCTGGCTTAATAGTAAATACTGCATTAAGGAAGGGCAGCATGGATAATTTGTCAGCTATCGTGGTTCAGTTGGGAGTAGCTGATGTTTCTTCCCAATTATAAGAGAAATTTCCACCTTTAAAACAACTTCAGTCTCGTCAAAAATGAGTGTTAACTAGAATATAAATTATGATAGGGAGCTTATTTTAGTTTGCTCCATAATACCGTTTATAACAACTGGTTACTTTGTGAAGACATTTTAATGCAGGCGTCTATGAGGATAGGTAAGTTTTTTTCTCAATTTTGTTTAGGCAGATATGGTCAATGAAGATCAAATCTATGAACTGGGCTTTCGGCCTTCTTTCTTCTGCTGAGTGTAACTAAAAAATTGTAACAGAGGAAATATGCACTTGGATCTCTGGCTCTAAGTGCACTTGCGAGAGGAAATATGCATTTTACATTCTTGTTACAAAAAACATCTTAATTGGTGACAAGTGGCTTCATGATCAACAAATAAGTGTTTTTTTTTTTTTTTTTTTTTTTTTTTTTTTTTTTTTTTTAATTTTTTTTTTTAGTCCAAAACATAAATTCAGAACTTACCTATTTAACGGACGGGTTAGACAAGTCGTGGACTTGGACCTACTTTTGTTAGGTCTGGTCAACTTCCCATGATTATATAAAATCATGTTGATTGTTTTAAAAAGATTATGACCATATATGACACAATTAAATATGGTGTCTTAATACAATAAACATGATCTAATCATAATTATTAAAATTGTACCGCATCACTCCGTTGAATTGGTGCAGCCATGAATTGTCCGAAGAATAGGTCTGATACTTCCCAAATATCAAATGTGCAATAGAAGTGCAAATAATCTTTTAAACCACTTAGTATTTTAAAAAAATTGAATTGATCGAAATTTTTAAAAAAATCATTGAAGTGTAAAATGACTCTCTTTTTATTTAGAAAGTGCTCAATTATTTATCAATTGAATAAAAATTATATACTAATATTTTTGTTAAATATAGCATATTAAACCATTAAATCTCTTTTCTTAAATAATTATAATTCGAACCAACCGATTGAACCAACAATTGTTGAACTGATTGAACTATTAAACCAATATTTTGATTAATTCAAATTCAATCCGATTATGATAACCATAGATCTAATAGGATCATGTGCATACTCAACTGTGTTTATTATAAAATGGGGCTCATGTCATTAAATTTTTATTTCCATTTTTTATTTTTTTTAGTCAAGGAAAGATAAACGTGAAGGCTGCTTCTATTCTATATTTAGAAACTACAAATAAATAGGAAATAATAATTCCACAAGCTCCCACACTCATGTCATACGGAAGCTTGTGGAATAATCATTGTTACATGTGGATACATCACTTCTCCAATATTTATCCAAACAAATAAGGTCCATGAAAACAATCCAAGAACATCAATCAAAAATCGAAACCACCAAAGCAACCAAACAGCGCCCACTGCCCTCCCTATCTCTCTGCCGGTTTGGTTAAAAAGTTATTATAATTTATTTTTAAAAATTAATTATTTTTATTAATTTAAATTTTTTTATAAGTTAAATATATTATTATTATTAATTTATTTTATAAAATTAATTAATAAATATTTTTTATTTTAAAAAAAAATTTAAACAACAAATAAATTATAATATATTTTAAATATTTCTTCTCCATATTCCGACTCGGCATTAATGGAAAAAGTTCTTGAACTCGGCTGCTGGTAGTCTGAAACTGCAGATTACGCGTATATGGTAGGCAACTTTATCGCTATTTTAATCGTATATCTACAAAAATCATTTTGTGTGTTCCTGAAATGTGTGTATGTCAAAATTGCTTCAGATGTTGGTATCATAAAATAGACAGTAATAGATTCAGCCATTTGTGCGTATTTTGTGTTTGAATACTGTTAAATAAATGTGTATATGTACATGCGAAATAAAAAATTAATCAGAACAATCTTATTCGATTCATAGTGTATGCACTCTATTTTTGTCATATCCGAATTCGTATTAGATTGCGTGCACCACTATCTATTCATTTATGCTTTCGATGCGTCTTAACGGTTAGACTATACTACGATCACGTTAGTAATGAGTATAGCCGTTAATTCCACCATTCTATTGGCGTTAATTGTAATTTTCATGGCATAACATAAGATGAATATCTCTATCTCCATGAGATGACCATTCATCTTCCTATATGGTATTTCTCTACAATCAGTGACTCTTTTTCTTTCTCCTTATTTACATATGTGTGTATGTTTATATATATATATATATATATATATATATACACTATAAAGTTATCATCATATACATCATAATGTAGTTTACTCCTACTATTATGTGCAACATAAAGTGGTGTAACACTCACCATTATGTGCTATATAATATGGTGAAACTTTCACAATAATGAGGAAAAAAAAAAGTTACTTAACATGGATAAACGAACCAGATCGGCCACTCCATGGGCGCCACCAAATTGGGTCAACCCGACTCATTTTCCAACATCTTCCACTCGCCCATGGCAGGGACGACGTGGTAACTATCATGGTATTATCTATGCTCATGCCATCGAATTTACTAACGTTAGCCAATGGATAGTACGACCGCTGCGTTTACCTGCAATGCGGGAGCTCTAAATCAAACCTGTTATGGCCAAAATAGAGACATCTACCCTTTTAAGAAAAATATAATATGAGAGCTTTTACGCCAAATTTGTTAAAGTTTGCATAAAGATTACAATCCAATAAACTCAGAATACCCCATACCAACTTCGATTTCACCTAGTTAAGTATCTCTAGTCTCTCATAGAGTCATACTGATCGGTGAAAAGTGCAAGTGTACACTAATCAAGTTGTAGTAAAAATATCGATCCCACGAGGATTGAATTCAATTA
>JAUMHB010049954.1:0-16703 GCA_032359685.1 Pittosporum tobira
ATTTATCAAATAAATAAATAATTTATTAATATATATACATAATATCAACTGTTTTAACTTATAACTAATTAAATATTGAAAAAATTGTATAAAATATTATAATAACTTTTTATAATATATCAATAAATAATTGTGTCTAGCCCGGACAACGTCTATATATATATATATATATTATTTATTTGATAAATAAGTTTTTGAATTTTATTTTAAAATAAAGTATTTGATTTTATCTTTTTGTAAATAATAATCTCTTATAATTTTTTTAAGTTGGTAAAATTTATATTCATATATAAAAATAAATTAAAAGTTATTTGTAATTTTTTAGGTTTTTGTTACTCATTTTTTTATTCATTTATGTAATTAAACTTATTAATATACTTAAATAGAAATTATGTATTAATGATAATCGATATGTCATATTAAAGATAATAGATATGTCATACTTACTTTTATTAATAATAATTTTATTAATAATTTTGACATTTTCTATTATGGAATAGAAATATGTGCGTAGAAGAAACAGTATATTGATAAAAAAATATATTTTGTACTTATATATATGTTAGATGCTTAGATTTAATAATTTGTAATTAAAATATAAACTAATTATGATTTTTTAAACATATATTATATATAAAAAATAATAGACAATTCATAGTTATTTTTATTTGTAATATTTTTAGCAACAAATTTGTATTTATATATATATATATATATATATATATATTAGAGGTTTATGTTTAATAATTTATAATTAAAATATAGTTAAGTGATGATTTCGGTAAATATGTTGATAATGAAAAGTATGTATACTTGAAAATAATGAAAAATCAAATTTATATATCATTAAACGAAACATACAATATTTAATATTTTAAAATTTATTTTATCATATGAGTTTAGTAGAGTGATAAACTTACTCATAACCTATTGAACTGACCGAGGTTCAAATCTTGATAACTATAATTAATTTTTTTAAAAAGAAAAAAATAACCAGTGACCGAGTTCAAATCATGACAACTATAATTAATTTTTTTTAAAAAAATGACCGAATTAACTCAATAGGTTATGAATTAACTCAATTGAGTTAACTGAATCCAGGAGCACATTAGTAGAGGTATGATGGTATAAGTAAAATATGAAACCAAAACAACCAAAATTGACTTTATTTTAACTGTGTGTGCTTTATATATATATATATATATATATATATATATATATATATATATTGCACTAAATTATCATCATTTTTATGTTTTAAAATATTTTTATTTTGTCTATCCGGCCAAAAAAAATAAAAAGTTAGTTTATTGCATGCTCAAAATCATTTCAATTCATGACGTTCTACGCACGTAACAAACATGGTGGAGAGTGGAGACAGACTTTGCAAGCCTCGTACCTACAAGGGTGTTTTAGTTTGGACCCGTAATTATGGGCCACTAAATTATCTTAGGACACTGGACCCTTAAAATGTCATAAATAAAATTTTCAGATTTTCATATAAAAAGTGATTAATGGCCCAGGTTTTTCTGTGCAAGTTTTGCTTTTGGGCTTTGCATGTTAGATTAATGCTGAGGTGGGGCCAACAGTTTGACGTGTTCTGAAATTGTTATCATAGCTTGTAATTATTTTGCTGTCGCAGTAAAAACTATTCAATTAATTAAAGAGGAATATCATTTTTTAATTAAAATAATTTTAAATGTGTCACGTGGGGTCAAAATCCTAATGATCTAACGTGAACTAGCACATATTGGCACCCATACGTTGTCATCAGGATCGTAAAATAAAATATCGGCAGTGGTCTGATTTTAAACTAGTTCTATTGAAATCGACAGAGATGCTTCTCTCTGTTGCAAGTTTCTTCTATACAAAAATATATATATATATATATAGAAAAAAAAAAAAACTTCAGTCAGCCAAATATCATTAGTTTATTAAATTTCTGTTATTAATTTATTGTAGCTCAATTTGGGCCTGGAGGCTTTTGGGCTCCAACTTTAATAGTCCAATAGAGTTTGAATTGTGGGCCCCAACGGTTGGGAAAGTTTCTTTTCGGAAAAAAAGAACGTGAATTTCTTTCCGGACTGAGGAATGGGGGAAGACGATGCTCGGAAGATAGAGGAATGGATACGAAAGGAATTGGGGGGAGGTTGGGACGATGACGTCATAATGAGAGGGAAATTCAAAGCATTCAGTGGTCAGAGGAGTGATTGGGAGCCCAATTTCATTTTCTGGAGAGACTTGATCATCAAGCTCGCTCGTCACTTTCGCATCTTCATCATCCGCCCTTCTCAGGTTCGTGTTGCGATTTGTGAATATTTATCTTATCCTTTTTTTGATCATGCTTTATTTTTCAGTAGATTTGAATGAGAATTTCAGTAGTAATTATGTTCCATATTGGGTTGTGCTCTGTTAAAATATTGGACTTAGGGTAGAAGAGTTCACTGCAGTACACTTTGATACACTTGTAGTTACATTTCAAATATTATGAGTGGGGAAAATATTGAATGAAGTAAATTTCTTTTAAGATGTTTGTTCTAGTATGTACCGTAAATAATGTGGATATAATATAATGCATTGATATCGAAAGAACCATGAGAACTTTAAAATATGGAGTCTATAAATAAGTCCTAGTATTACCAAGGTTTGGAATTTGGAAAAGTAATGGAAAGAGAAATGATATTCAAAATGTTACTGAACTTTATTAATAGTTCAAAATGTTATTGTAACTTTATTACATTTGCCTTTAACAATACTAATACTTGATATTAGATCCTGTTAAATGTACATAATTTAGTCATATTTTCATTGAAGTTTTTTTTTGTTGGATTTATAAATTCCTTAACATTTCCGTACTTCCAAACATAACCTTGCATTTTCCCGTAATCGACATTTTACTTCAATTGGATAAACTAATGGCCCTCAACAAATTCAATATGAGCACAAGAAGTTCTAAACATACGCCGATTCTCTCTAAATTCTGATAACCAGATATTTGTTTCATGAAGGTAAAGACGGTTTGGTTCAACCGAGGAGGCTTGACCCCTTTGTGCCTAGACCATGTACTGGTGAGCTTCTTGCTTCTTTGACAGCGACTTTAGATTTGCTTACTTAATCCTTTACTAAAATTAGTTCATGATGTATCTTGTAGTTAGATTGCAATATTCCTCAGTCTTTAACCGCGTGTATAATCTTGTGATGGTAAGCTCATTGGCATGTTTTCAAACCGTGTGCTTCTAGGTTTTGGGTTGCTCATGCCTTGTCAGTTGCCATATGATATTTGTCTGTCATGCCTGAAAAGATTCAATGTACGTTTTTACAAAATTTTCATTCTTATACTGTCTTTTACAGCATGGCGTCAACAACCTGTGTTTCGATAGCAGTTTTCTGACATGTCATGAACCCCAATCCCACGAGTGTTTGGATCATGTTCTAACAGAGACATGTAGTATCAAATTATACAAAGAAAGTTTATGGAGGACACAAAAGTCCCAAGGGTGAAAAACCTACTCTATTCTATCATGTTCCTGAGCAAGTTTTAAATTTGGTGGTAGCTCAGGAGTAAGAATACTTTACAGTTAATGTGTGGGAGTAAGCGATTTCTGCTACAGTTAACCAAAAATAGAAAGGGTGTCGGTTTTAGGCGTCCAAGAAACACTTGATAGAATAAACTGGCAGCATGTATTCACGTATAGATGCTAACATACACCTGCTTTAGAAACCTGGCTTCAGAAATAGGTCCTACCAGAAATTGATGACTTAATTTCAGTGGAGCTGGTATTAATGTCAAACTGATAGTCACCATAAATCCACCATCGGAACCTTGATAAGCCCTTAATTATCATGGGTACCATTTTATTGTTTTCCGATTGAGTTGTACAGATACAAAAAGATACATGCATTTATTTATACAGCATAAATTTTTATACATATTATTATAAAAAATCACTGTCAAATACTTATTCCAGCTTGTCTCTCCACTTACCCCTCCCCCCGACATCACCATATATTCAACACAGTTACTCAATTTTGTCATCTGCCTTCTTGTTTTTCAGTTTGAAATGCATAATAGTGGTGACATTTTAAGGAGGGGAGATCTTGTCAATCCAACAAGTTGGCGACTTTCCCAGATTTTTCGAAGAGTAATACATCTTACAGGCTTGTCTAGACCATCAGGGCCACCAGATATTGCCGAAGATCATCTTATTCTTTCTGTACTATTAAAGGTAGCTTGCTGTAGTTTATCTGTTAATTAGGGATGTGCTTCATCATTTCTACTTGCATGTCTGATTTTTCACGAAGGAAATTTTTTTTCTGAAAACTGGTGCAACATATTTATTAGTCACATTTTATGAAGGAGTCTCGATTGAACTGGTGAGATCCAGGCCTGCAACTTGCCATGTGACGTTTTTATTTTATGTAAAATGAGAGATTTGGGCCTCTTGGATGCATAAGAGCTCCGGGATCTGCAATGTGACCTACTACTTATTAAGTGGAGCACGTGCTTGTGAAAATCACATATTTTATGTTATTGGTGTATTATTATTATTATTATTGATAAGCATTATTGATGTGTTATTAAGACCCCTGTTCTCTGGTAAATCTTTTTGTTGCTTCCTGGTTTCTATATTAATGGGTTCTTCCCTTTAATCTTTCTTATTATTAGTAACGTTTTTATTAGTAGGATTTTTTTTAATTTTTGTTCATTATTTCATTCCCAAGCTAGCAGGCATGGTCATACTAGTTAGTTAGAGTAGGGGAATTCTATTCTTCTATTTATCCAATCGTCATTAATTTTTCTGATGATATTCAGGAGAAAGTTGCTGAAGTTGTCAAAGTATTATCTGACAATCATTGGATGAGTTCATGTATTGTTACAATGAGAAAATTCCACGAGATATGTGGAGGACCAGAGGAAGCATATGCAGTCTTGAGTCATTTAACAGGTTGTGGAAAAGCAAAACATCTTGTAATCAACAGGAAGGATGTTATAGAGGTACTGGTTATATTGAATTTAATTTTCATCTCATCTCAATTTGCAGTCTCCATAAAGTGAATTGTTAGTGCTGAGGTGCGAGAATTATGCCTTTAAAAGATTCGTGAATTAATACATATCATTGCTTACACATAACATGCTAAACACATTACACATAACATGCTAAACACATTAAACATGTCAGAATTGAGAAATATCTATTGTGTTTTCTATGACATTTATTAATGTTGCAGTTTTACAAATAGTGTCATATACAGCCCAAATTTGATTTTGCAACTCTTTAAAAGTTCAAATCTATTACTATCCTTAGTTTTCTGGTTCCTTCATTGGTAATTGTCTCAAAACATACTTGTTTTCTGTTACAGGGTGTGAAAGTCTCTCTTTCACCAGGAGCAGTTTCCAATACTACGAGCCTAGATTATGATGTTCTGCACTTGAGTTGGACAACAGAAAAGCTTCAGCAACAGCTTGGTGTGATTGACCAACGTTATAAAATGTAAGACTTGTGGCTCTCGCAAAATAATCTCAGTATTTGAAGTGAAATAGATTAGTTGCACTATCACACACATCATGGATATGGTCACAACCTGAGAAAAGGTGGGATCACATTACGTTTATTTTTGTATTTAGATTTCCTTGGGTGCTGGTTAAGAAATTTTGTGCTGCTTTAAATTAAAAAATTTGGGGTCTACAGCATGTATGTGCACATAAGGGATATATCAGTAAATTTATTGGAAGGACAAAAGTTTGTAGTCTCGTGGATTATTAACTTTGTCCTAAAAACATTGCCTTTGTCTGCAGGTCGAGAAAATTAGCTTTAGCTTCACTGAAATTTGGGAATAAAGTAGTTGCGCTGAGGCATGCAAGAGAATTAAAACTGGCCTCGCAAAGCAGAGAAAAATGCGCAACACTTTTAAATAGAGTGGAGGAAGTTGTCAGAGTTATTGCAGATGCTGAATCGTCAAAAGAGGTTTGTTAGCTGAAACTTAAGTTTTGCTATACTGCGAATCTGCGATTATATCGATTTTGGTTTTCGAAATAGTATTAGTTGAGTGGCAACTTACTTTTAATTTTGTATTAGTGTTAATCACACACAGACAAAACTCGCTCACTAAGTAAAACCTATTGGGGTTCTCCTTACATCTGTCTGAGGTGTCATCTTATCAGGTTCCTTAGAATGCTTTTCAACTACTCACTGCGGCCCTCTAATGGCAGGTATCTGAAGCCATGCGAATTGGTGCAAGGGCGATAAAGGAAAACAAGATAAGCATGGAAGAAGTTCAGGTCTGTTTGCAGGAACTTGATGAGAGCATCGATTCACAGAAGGAAGTTGATAAAACTCTTGGTAATTTTTTTGACTTACCACTTGTCAATATAAATGATATGTGGGTGTTTGCGCTTCAGCATGTTTCAGTCAGTCTTGTTAAGAAAAATTCACAAATTAAAAAAAGATACCCGAATTTGGACGGGTGTAGAATACTAGACAAAAACAGAGTCATGGTGATTGATCTGCTGCTAGCCTAAGAGGCCAAGAGGCCAAGGGCTACAATGTAATTTAAATTGTGCCAATGTGGCCAGCTCTATCCGACTCCCAGGGATTCATTAATTTATATGGTTTTTTGAACATTGCAACGTGTTGAACAGTACTAAAATATACTCCCTCCGTTCCAAAAAGGAAGACCAAATCACCTAATATACGTAAATTAAAAAATACTACTTTTAAGGTGAGAGAATCATTCTACACCACATAAAATTTGTTTCTCCCCATAAAACTCTTCTTATTTAAATATGCACCACATAATCTTTTTGATTTGTGTTTCGTCTTTCATTTTAGGACCAAAAAAATCATGTCTTTAGTCTTCCTTTTTGGAACGGAGGGAGTAAATTGTCTGTGTGACATATATGGGAAGAGTGATTGCCCTTCAAAATGAATTTTTAATTAGCCCTTAGCAGTAAAAGCTGAGATTGACTATTTTTACAGGTTTGATCCCTTATCTATGAAGATAACAACTCATGCCTGCTACTTAGAATTTTCTCTCGTTTACTAGTTTTCTATAATATATTCAAGAGCTCTTGACACGTCTGTGTATCTATTTTTCAGAAGGAAGTACATCATATGCAGAGATCGAGGATGAAGATATTGAAGATGAATTTAGAAAGCTAGAATTGGAAGTTGGGGTTGCACCTTCTCACGTTCCAGTCTCCACACCTGGAATGGATAATTCAGTGGGACGAACAGAAACAGCTGATTTGTTGTCCAACGCCTTATCGAATCTTAAACTAACAGATGGTGCAACCAAGGAGTCAGTTGCAAAGAATTCTACAAAATCAACTAGAAACAACCCATCAACCAATAGCAAGCTTGAAGCCTCCTAACTAGCTATTAGCTGGTCCCTCCAACATGAAATGTGTAGCAATTAACCGTTAGTTATTTTACTTGTAATCTTGTTAAATGTGTTTCTATCTAAAAGGTAAAATAGTACATGAAATTGTGCGAGTACTACAAGAACTCTAGGCTGAGTATGGCAAAAATATAGCCAGGTTGTACTTTTGTAACATATTTTGAAAGCCAAGAGAATTGGGACTTTTTGGGACAGAAGCCTTGGTTAGAAGTTTCCGATTTTAATCATATGGATCTTATTTGGAAACTTGACTATCCTTCTTCTTTTCCATGTGATCATATTCATTCTAAACTCTTTAATTAAGGAGCCAATGGTTAAGGTGATAATACCTTCGTATTAGTACTGATGGTATCATTTAGTAGTGGTAGTTGTAATTAGAAGCTTAAGCAAACTTACCATATCTTTCCACTACATACAATTTTTATATGTATTCAACTGAGATGCAGCTTTTCATATTTGTACATGTTGACAACATAACTTTAAAAATTAATAAATAAATAAATAAAATAAAATCTTATTGTTACAAAGGAGAGAAGAAAAGGAGAAAAAAAAAATACTAATTTGGTTTGAAGCTCTTTATTTTGGTTAATTAATAAAGTACAATTCTCATTGCTACAAAAAGAGAGGAAAAGAAAATATTACCACCAGAACCTGGTTTTGATCCACGGATGGATCGAAAACCTGCGAGTCACGCTTCCGCTGCACCACTCTGATACAGAGCAAGGGGTTGAGAAAATTTGTAAGTGAATGTTCTCCTTTGAAGGCTTTACAATGACTTGCTGGAGTTTGATCCTTTTTCTCCTGGTTCAAAGATTCTGTCTCACAGACTTCCGTAGGTAGACATCTCACAGAGAGATGGGAAGTCTACCTAAAAAAGTTTAAGGGTTTGAGGTCCATCAAAAGTGTTATTTTCATTAGAAGTCTACACTAGCAAGAGCTGATACTAGAAATTAATTCCATCATAACACGAAGCTGCAGATTTTTATAAATAGATATTTGCTAAAAGCTCAAACTCACCTCGATCAAAATCTTGTTTATCTTACAAGACAATGACATTAAATATTTTAAATTATTCATGAAAAAATTCAATCTCGACTCATTAAAAACTAATTTACCTTAAACATTCGATCTTGAGCCCAATAAATTCTACTCGACTTATTTAATATTCCAGACTTATAGTTATTAAAACACCTTTATTAACAACTTTGAGTACATGAAATGAACCAAATTTTGAAGTGAGTGCTGATTCCTGGCTCCACATTCTTATCGTATACGTCTGGTATGGTTATCTTCTAAATTCAAATTGGTGTCGCCCTTGTGATCAAAGCTAGAAGGATAAAAGTCCCTGCTAAAAAAAGTTTGAATTACCAAACCAATTTGATATCTCACTTTACCAATGTTAAATTCAACTACAAACCCCATTTACATTGTCTTTTGCGTAATTCAAGAAAGTTTCAGGCAGAAATGTAAAAACAGTAATAATCATTGCCTTGCAAAGCCAGTGAATTGTCTCAACTTCATTACATGATAGCTATTTTTCGTTTTTGTGTTTGGGGGGTGGGGGTAAAAAGGCCACAGCCACTTGGAGATTGTAACTGGATAAGAATCAGTGTAAAAATGAGTATAACGCTATTATGTTATGGATAAAACCACGCTCTTATCTTCAACTAAAATCTTCTGGACTATTTGTCAAACTCTAGGCAACATCCTCATCTTGATTGCAACCAGCGGAATCCATACTAAGAGATAATATCTTCTTTGAGACACTCAGCTATAACATATTTCAGTTGAAGCATCTTTTCCCTTGCAGACTGCATTCATAAGACAAATTGCCCAAAAGTCAAACCAAGTTCACAAGTTGACTCTAAAATAAATTCTTATTATAAGCTCAATTTGGGTAAATTACATAATGTAGGTTGTCCAACAATATTTCAGACAGCTAGGTCCCACTGTGTGACACAAGGATCCATTATTTCATACTCGCTCCATTCCACGAAGAAACTCTTTTGCCAATTTTTTTTTCCTTTTTATTTCACAAAATGAGTTCCACTTGATCGATAATAGTATAAATGACGAAATGTCTTCTTGTTTACCATGACACGTGCATCATCATGCCACCACTAAACTTAACATTCTTTATTTAGAAATAATAATGGAATGATTATATATTTATATATGGTTCATGAATTGTTTCAAATGAGACTTTTTGTAGAATGAAAGGAGTAGGTGACATCCAATGCCAGTGATTGCAAGTAAGCATATATATATTGTAAATTCAAACTCTGAAATATTATCATTGGAGTTGTAATGCATGAAGAATCACAGATTGATTTTCCAGATTGATTTTCCAGATTTGAAGAGAACGAAGAAACTCACCTTATTAACAGCCGTTATTCGTCTTTGAGCATCACTGAGTTGACTTTCAATTGCTTCTTCAGCTTGCACTAGAAGTTTCCTGTGTGATGCTTCTAAGAACAACGTAAAAAGAATAATATTCATTATTGCATCTATGTAAATGGACAACCGTACACTACCACTAAAAATGCCATGTAAGTAAACGACCATATGAGACATGAAGAGCCAATACAAGCAATCTAACATCATAGAAGCAGTGCAAGCAGTCTAACCAGCATAAGCTAACACATACATCCTTGTCTTAAGTAAATACTCCCTCTGTTCCAAAACTAGAGATACATATTCTTTTTTTAATCCATTCCAAAATTAGAGATATATTTCTACATCTGTATAGATTGGTAGCTGACTACTCAATTAAAAAAAGCACTAAATTGCAAATTTTAAAATCACTTAAAGAAAAAGATAATGCCATACTTTGTTTCTCCACGGTTCCTTTGAACTCTATCTGGTGTGCTTCCAGCCCTTCAATTGTGCTCCTGCAATCCTGAAGATGCTGATTAACCTCATCTCTGAACTTTCCACATATAACCTTCAGTTGTTCTTGTTGCTCTGCATATACATTTACTCATTTTAAGCATCGGTTTGAAAAGAGAAACCCAAGGAGTAATAAACATTCATAATTGTTTTATTATACGAAGAAAAAAATATATTTTATCCTAGGGTTTTATGTTTTTTATGTATATGAGGATCACTCATCTTCTTTCTTTATATATCTCCTTCGATTCTAATAAAATTCTTCTTTTATCCAAAAGAAAAAAAAAAACATATTTTAGGTAGATATTTTTTTGTTCAATTTCATTATATTAACTACTACCACACCCTATTGAGGATCTGAGGCCCTGCTGGTCGTACAAAAACCAAAAGGTAAATTTCTAGGTGGTTGTCACAACAAAATCATGGTTCTCTATGGGGGAACAAAAATGGTGTGCAGTTGACAAGCTTAAACTTTGATACTGTTGTTCCAAATAACATAACATAAAATGAGCATTGATATAGTTACTAATTGTGAATAATGTCAACGAATCATTTGTTAAACAAAACATTACTTCAAGATGTATAAGGTTAAATGCAGTTTATATAAGGCCAAATGCATTAACTCAAATACCATTGTTTTGTGTAAATGTCACTATTTTAAATCTCAAAAAAGCAAGATGTGGGGTTCTACCAAATGAGGATAAATAATACGCACATATGCTGATGGGCCAGAAATTAGTCATATCGAGTAGAATCAATGATGTGTATTATTGAGTCACTTGAGATGAATCTATCAATCAACTTATAAGAATGTTTAGATTAATTACCTTGCAATCTAGTCTCCAGACGTTTTCTTTTTGATTTTCCCATGTTGGTTAGCTTCCCCCTGAAATATTACGAATTTTAAACTTGAGAAATAAAGTCCTTGAAATTGTAAAGTTCTCAAAGTTTGGAATAATACATACACATCTGTTTGAATCTGAGATTCGGCATTCTGCAACTGTGAATGTATTTCCGTGGCAACAGATGTCAAAATCTCAGCAGATTTTTTGCTAGTCATTGACTTCATTTTGCTTTTAACTCTTTCCAAAATCATAGCAAATAAAGCAACAGCACTGGAACAAAGCAAAATTAAAATGTGTATAGCGATGATGGATAGAGAGTTTATATTCATTAGGTCAACAATGAGAAATACCTAGCCAACCCATTCTCTTGGTTCAGTTCTGAAGAAAGCCCATTAATTTCTTCAGTCCCTGTAAATTTGTATGGCGATTGGCAATATTGAAAATGACAGCAAAAGGGGGGAGAGAGAAGAAGGGGGAGATATGTTTTGGGGTTTTGGGGGGGGGGGGGGGGGGGGGTGGTGTGGGCGGAGGGAGGAGAGATCGCTAAATTACTACAGCTAGAAAATAAAACAGGAATCAAAAGACAGAAAATATTAATCATAGTGAAGGCATGCCTTTTGCAGAAGCTGGGGTAGGAGTAAATCCAGAAACTTCAACATCTTCGTGGATGCGACGCTTTTTAGTTGAATGAAAGAAAAATTCAGGTGTCTGAGCAGTAGCAGTTTCTGGAGATTGTGTTTCCGCGTCACTGGGACCTGCACATATCCATTAGAGATATTACTAGTAATGACAACGAAATAAGTCTTGTTTGATGACCAACGGACAAAGAAAAGAGAAATAAAATACGACTAAAAAACTTTAGCTGGTGATATGAAATCTTATCAAGGTTTTGTGAAGAGTGTAATATTCTATAGAGAATCGGCTATATACACTTTAGGCATGTTAAGGAAATCAAATTATAACCTTCAGTAGGTGAACCTTCATCAGAGCTCTCAGAATCATCTTCTTCAGATGATGATTGAACCTGCTTATTTTCTGTGGGGCTTTCTTTCCTTATGGGCACTGATTTTGCAACAGGAGAATCTTCATGTTCCCCTTCATCATCCTATTGGTTTGATAAGGAAAAGCAACAGGACTAAATAATTATTAAAAAGAACCATAAGATGTCACCAAATCAATACTGAAAGTAGCATTATAGAAAGGATACAGAAGTTTCCATTTCTTCATTTTTCTTGTAGTGGTCTGGAGATGAAGTAAAGAAACACCTGAAGCTCCAGATGCCTTCCGTGTTAGGTGCTTTCTCTACAGGATTAATAACATCCTGTTCTCCCAGGTTAGTTTTTGCCAAGGAGCCAAGATAAGAGGTTTCCATGGGCTTTTTCACCTTAAGTGTGGGGCTGTGGAAATCAAACTGGGAATCTAAGATGGTCTTGAATGATGGATTGACCATGTCTTCTTCTTGGCCCACATTATTTTGTAACATTGGATCATCAATATCACCCTGCTCGTCAGTTTTCTCCATAACTGTGGATTGGTGGGAGTCTTTGCATTCCCTAGAAAGGAAGCTGCTAAATCTACCCACTCTACTTCCAAATAAAGATGATTTCTCAGAAGGAATTTTTGTTTTGCTTCTATCTGGTGTCAGACGAGTCTCGTCTGCATCATTGCGCAGAGGAATGTCCACCTTACAAGGTGGCTCTATTCCGGAACTCTCTCTCTTACTCTTTTTTCTCTTGGAATCAGAACAACCACCATGGCCAGCAGCAGAAGTTCTCCTGCACCCGCCTTCACCACAGGAGAATGTGGTCTTTTCTGGGGGCTTCTGTTTATAACTAGAAGACGGCATAGTAGTCATCTTGTTATGTTGGACTTTAGTATTAGGTCTCTTCCTGGTTAAAGAACGAGTCACTGGTCTCCTCATAGTATCATTGGGACTGTCAGAGTCACTTTCTATGGGGTCTGAATTCTGTCTGGGCTTGACAACAGGATTAGCCTTCTCAGCACTTTTCAAGTGTGACTCTAAATTACATGTACCAGTCCTTAAATTCTGAGAGTTGGAACTTTGTTTGGCTGGTGATGTAACAGTTCCCAAGACTTCCCAAAGCTTCATTTTTAAAGTTTCACTTCCCTTGCTCTCTATATTGCTTGCTTTCTCCTCTGCCACTTCATTATCTGGAGCAATAACTTCTTCCGCAGTTGCAAATGAAAATTCCTCAACCCTAGCAGTACTAGCATCTCTCTCTCCCTTCCTTCCATAGGTCATCGTGTTGAATTTCTTCTGCTGTCCATCACCAGACTGTAATATTGACATCTTATTGGCAGTAAACTGCACGGTATACTGTCCCTGTGACCCTTTCGCTTCGTTAGACCTTTGAGGCTGCTTGAACACGGCAATCGTGGATGGTAAATTCAAATCTTGATTTGTATGATGAACAGCCTCAGAAGATTGTCCTTTTTCGTGGAAGAATCTAGTGGGAACCCAAGGGGAAGTCACCTTGTCAGGAGCCTCAGCTTGTTTTCCTTCTCTGGGATCCCTAAGCTTTTCCTTCTCGTGTGCATCTTCTTTGGAATTCACTTTGCTAGAAGTTAAATTTCCAGTGGTTTGAACCACAGCTACATCTTCCCTTACATTGCTGGGCCTTGTTTTGTCAGACTTATCTAACACAATTCCTATGGAGATCTTCCTGGATTGACTACATGGCTGGTGATTGCTGCCCAAACTTCGGCAGTTGCTCATTATGTCCTGCGATTTAAAGTTAGATCTCATTAAATAGAACTTCCTCACAAAATCAGTTTTCTAAAACTTGGTACATAACGAGCACAAACTTGTAAAAGATAAATAAGTTTTGACAAAATACATTGATAACTTCAGATAACTGAAAACATGATATTCCCACAAGGATATTTATTTCCACGAGTAGGTATCACTTTGTAAACTCAATTTGCAAGCTTGGTATAGCTTACAAAGTGGGGCCTTTACAAAGTGGGGCCTACTAGTGGAAGTATTAATCAAATTATGAACAAACAACATAAATGCATCCATCAAAACTATTAGGTAATATTACATCAACATATTAGAATTGAACAATAATTCTGTGATACTACTTGAAACTGTGTGTTTAGCTGCTTACATCTCGCAAATTTTGTTTTCTCTCCATCACCATCCGCCCAACTTGAGCTCAATTCTGATCTCAACAGTCAAAACACCAAGTAGCTAGAATCTGAAAATCAAACAAAGTTCAATCCGTAAATCAGGGGCGTTAAGTGAATCAAGCCAACAGGAACAAGCTTGAGCCCAACTTGTTTAAAACTCAGAGTTTAAGCTTGATAAAAGCTCGTTTATCGCTGGAACTCAAATAAATAAATAACTTGTTTAGCTCAATGACAAACTCGGCTCGTAAAGACACCAACATATGTACATATATACGTATACATATCAAACTCCAATCTGATTAATTCAAACTTCGAAGCTTACACTACTCTAGGGTTTCGACTGCGTACAGAATAAGCAGGCCAAGTAACATGGCTAAATCAGTAAATCCGAAGTAAGATCGATATGATATTAAAACTCGGTAAACAATTACTATTAGGGACGATGAAAATCGAAATGATGATTACTCACATGCTGACGACGCCGTTTAATTGGAGGAATTCGTTAATTGAGACTCTGCTGAATGATTATCCAGCTGAAGTGCGCGAAATGAAGGATTGAGTTTGAGAGGAAACAGCGAATTAGAGAGAGACGATTAGGTTTAGTACGAAATGAAGAGAGGGAGAGAGACGAGTTTCGTGATGGAGAGAGAACGTTTGAAATCGGGAAAATTGACGCGGGAAATAAATTGAGTGAATTTTCCGAATCAGCGTGATGACACGTGTGCTAACTTGTCGGCAGGCGCACTAAATATTTTGGATGGACATAGTCATGGAATGAGGCGATTCATTATAGCATACTTCGTTAAATTTATATTTTATACAAAATAATTTTGTTTTTTATTATTTTATTTTTCGTATAAAATAATATTATTTTCTTTTTAATATAATATAATTTGTTTATAATATATTTTAATAAATATATTATGGTGTACTTTTTTTTCCATAATTATTACCTTTTATTCGTATTTCTCATTTTAGTTAAGTTCTATATTTCCCTCATACAACCAAGTTTAGAATGTGTATAATTTTAAATCAATAGCAATAATCGAGAATGTATACCAATATCTTTCGTCACTTATAAAATAAACGCAAGTCTTTACTCTTTTTTTTTTATTAGTCCTACAAAATAAATGACATGGTGAAATTATCGTTCATTTGTCGCCCGTCTAATATTTAAGTAATAGTTTTTATGTCTAACATTATATATTATATAAAATTATTTTTTTATTATTTTTTTAATTTCTTTAATATTTAAATTTAATATTGCATTTTAAGCTTAATGTATTTTAATTATTTTTTTCCTAATAATTGACTTTTATTATTTTAATGAAAACAGTTAAACACATGATATTAATTTTATACTTCTTTTTAAAAAAAATATTTATTTTACAAAATTTATTTATTATGTAAATCATTATTAAGACTTTAAATTTAGCAATTAGTTTTCTATTTTAATATTTATTTTAAAATTTTGTTGGAAGCAACACATATTAGGCTCAAAATATTTTAAAACGTGGGTGTAAACGCATTAAATAAATTAATAAGAAGATAATATATATAATCATATTTTTAATTGAGTTTAATATGTAAGTAATTATCAATGAACAATTATATTGTTGTTCTATATGATGGTGGGTTTGGATATATTAAATGAAATAATAATATTTTAAATCATGGATGTTATTACATTTAATACGTGCATATGTTAAATGAACAATTATGTTATTAACGTGTATACCTTTTTAATTAATATATATATATATATATATATATATATATATATATAATTACAAATGGTATATGTTAATTTATAATTAGCAACTAAAATTAATATTTGGAAAATATTTCTAAAAGTTACATTACAACAAACTTCACTTGTTCTATTATCACAAATGAAAATATGAAAGGAATATGACTAAATATTAGATTATACGGCCAGATTCGTATCATGTGTTAAAGTTAAAAGTACACAACTAAAATTTTAAAATGTGTCAATGTTAGAACTTATATGTATTAATTAAAACTATAATAAATGTAATTATTATTTGGAAGATAGATATGTCATTTATATTTGCATACATAATAGTCTAATTAATAATATCTTAATTAATAACGTGAATACCAAGTTTCATAACTCAAGTTTGAGTCAAACAGACAGACCAAAAGTGGTCTCAATGAGTCATATAATTGAAGATGAGCCAAGGTTATTTAAGTTTAAAATGTAAGAAAATTGCAAACCAAAAATCAGGTTTGACTAAACGAGTTTTACTATACTTATACTTTTATATAGATATAGAAGAATCACATTTTTAATATATATATATATATATATATATATATATATTGTAAGAACCCAATATTTTTAAAATGTTATGAAATTTATTCATTTTTAACAGTATAATATGTTGGGATAAAATA
>JAUMHB010049965.1:4307-14835 GCA_032359685.1 Pittosporum tobira
ACTGAAAGAATATTAAACAAGCACTTATTAATTCTTTCGAGTGCTAAGCGTCGACAACGCAACGAAGTCTTCGACTGTTCCATTGACGTAGAACCCACGCAATTTGCTCCCACTATTTTTCTCATCGTCAGTCCCATCACTTCAACAAAAAAAAAAAAAAAAAAAAAAACCCACACACAGCGATAAAAATTTCATTTTATTGTGCCTGGTTAAAAGTACTAAACGAGCCAAGTTATTGTTTAAAATTTAAATTCGATTTGTTAAAATTTTAATTTAAATTTGATAAAAAAAATTAATTTAATCAGATTAATTTAAATTTGACAAAGTCAGTTTGTTAAAATTAAATAATATTAAATATTTTAAATTATTCAAAAAAAAATAATTCAATTGAGTAAAGCTCGATTCAAACTCGTTTAATTACAAAAATTGAATTTGTAGTTGAAAAAAATATTGGGTGGATTATTTGTTTCTCCCAATATACATTTGGCAACACAAATAGTATTACATAAAACGATACGAGTATGCATTGGCTACAATCCTTGTGTCTGGATCAGACTCCTAGTTTCTCCCAAAATATATTTAGCGGCACAAATATTATCCGATCTGTCGCTAATAATATAGTCACTTGTCATTTAGTATTTACATGTTGAATCTAAAATTAGTAACTGCGAATCCACGAATGAGAGTAACCGGTTTAGCTAGCCCTTTGGAGGCCTGGACGCTGTCCAATAGGCCTGGAAAGTTGTTTTACTAATTTAAGGACTTGTTTGGTAGGTAGGTAGAGATTAAAGGAAATAAAAAATAAAAAAAAAATAAAAAAAAAAGGAGATGAAAAGGCTAGCAAAAAGGTGGAAAGAGGGTGAAAACAAACAAGGGGAAACACATTAAATCAAACCACCTTTCCAAACCAAGAGAATGATGTAAAAGGTTTCGATATGGAGGGAAAGGAAAAGAAAAGGAAAAGGAAAGGAAAGGAAAAGGAAAAGGAAAAGGAAAAAGGAAAAGGTCCACCATGAGTGAGGTGACTCAACTCCAAATCAAAAGCTTTCACGATGAGGAATGATGACTACTATGTTTGTGGTGCATGGTGGCTTTGGTGGGTGCTCGCACACATTATTCTTCCATTGTCACTTTCAACCTTTACGAATTGAATGGACCCTTTCCAATTCCCACACGCACGAAAACAATAATGCTTCTGAGTCAAACTCGGATGTGAACTCAATCTAAAGGAATCTTTAGGAGTCTTCGTTCGAGATGGGCGGTCAACATTTAATAGGCGTGTTCAATTCAAATTTAATGCAATATTATAGTAACCAAATTTAAATGGTTAAAAAGTATTTTTGATCTCGTATTTTTATTATTTTTAGACAATAGACCTTGACAAAAAAAAAAAAATTCAAATCGAACATCAATGTTCATACATTTTTTGAAATTGAACCTTCCAGTGAGCTAAAATTCAATTTTCGCCTGAAAGTTCAAAATTTTCACCGGAAAAAAAATGCAAAAAGGGTATTTCAACAAAGTTAAAAAACGAAATTTGTCGTGAGATAGATCAAATTAAGTATTCATTTAATGTAAAATTATCATAGTGCCCTCAAAAGACAAATACGCCCCTCAAAAAATTAACACTGCAAGAAAATTTTGAATTTTTCAGCGAAAATTGGATTTTAGCTCACTAAAAGGTTAAATTTCTAAAAATATATGAACATTGAGGTTTAATTTGAAAAAAAAAAAATTATCAAGGTTCAATATCTAAAAATAATAAAAACACAAAGTCAAAAATACCTTTTAGCCAATTTAAATTTATTGGTAATATCAACTTACATAATTTTCTCTTTAAAGACAAATACTAATAAACGTTGTCTATAAAGAATATGTTCTCATTCTCTCATTTGTAAAATGAGTTTTGTAGAATTAAATAAATGAATACTTGTGAAAATAGTCACTTTCATCAAAATAATATTGAATAAAGAACCTTCTTGATTGAAGGATTAGTGTTACCCGCGAAATGATGACAAGCAAATGTGTTCTTAGTAAGAATCAACTGAGCTATGTATAAACAATTTATCATGACTTTTAAGCGAATTTAGACTGACTAAAATAACTTAACTAGTGCTTTTGAGTATAGATTGAGCCTTAATCTAAGTCTAAGTTTAGGGTAAATCGTTATGGATGATATAACCTAACCAAAGACTAGATAAAACAGAAAAAATCAAAAGAGTCATAAAGATTCAGCTGAGTAAGTTTTGCGATCACAAACATTTATAAGAAAAAGTATGAAGACCATATAACAATTGTATTGATTAAACATCAAATTCGAATAATAATAGAATATTAAATTATACTCCCTCCGTCCAAAAAAGAATGAGGCTTGACTCATTTTTTTGTGAGACAAAATGATGAGTCAAGGCTCATTCTTTTTTGAACAGATGGAGTATTATAAAAGTGATATTTATAGTACCCAATTTTTTAACTTAACTTGAAAAATAAATAACACAAAGTAAAATTATTAAAAATACTAAACTACTCCCAATGTACTCCAAAACTACAAGAAAAGTACCAATAAAAATATTAAAGCAGAATATTTTTTCGAGAATTGATAAACTTTGACAACATTTAATTTCTGTTTTGATAGTATTTTTAGCCAAAATTATGCATTTGTCTTATTGAATGCGAGGACTTTTGAAGTATACAACCATCTGATCGTATAAATCACAAAATTACGAATCAGAAGTTTAAAGATTTATCCACAAAAAAAATCACTTTTCACGTTATTTATCTCTCCCCCCTCTTTTTTTCTTCTCTTCGCATTGCATCATCATAACATCTTAGTGAGTGAGCGCAAAGTTGTGATGTGGTGGATGTAGACACACCACACAACCTATGGAATTTGACCAGGTTTGACTGATTTGGTTGTAGATGGACTTAAGGTGGCCGAATGGGAAAACTACCTTGATTTGGACTTAGGTGGGGGTCAGATCGTCACAATTAATTAGTATAATAATACTCCACTACTGAGATTTATACAAAATGGAAAATTAGATTCCTTGAGCACTCTCCAAGCATGGAGCGCCGAGTTAACTCGTCCAAACATACGTTGACTCTAAATAAAAAGGGCCATCTAATTGGTAAAGCAGAGAGTGAATGGACAGAGACACTGAGTCGATCTTCTCTTTATATATTCATTTCTCACACATGCACTAGTCACACACATGCAAGTCTCCCTCAAACTTTTTCACTAGGTAAAAAGCATGGTCACACCTTACTTTAACAGATTATATAGCAGTTTATTAAGCCGTTAAAAATTATATAACTTAAATAATAAAAAATTATATTTAATAAATTAAATATAAATTAAAAAAATTAAATTTGTAACTTAAATATAACATTAACAAAAATTTAAAATTAAATTTAAACTATAAATCATAATTTAATATCCTCTATTAAACATATGGGTGCATAGTCAAGGGCTCCATCCTTTTGTATGAAAAGTGTTATTTCTGCAAACAATTATGTTAATTTGCAAGTTAATTTTATTATTTTATTTCATTTATTAACATATTTTGAGTTAAATAATGAGACATATTTGTAACAATAGTATTTTTTTAAGAAATAACATTTTTCTTTGTTAATAGTAATTGATTTGTTCTAATAAATAGAAAATATCTAATTCGCTAACAGTTTTAAAAACAAGCGACTAGGATATATCAATAAGATAATAGTAATTTTACATGATGAATTAGTTTTTAATACACTTATGTATACATCTAATGCGTAAGCTCAGTTAATGAGATTTTAGTCTAATAGTTAAGACTTAAAGCTGAGATTCTTATTATTAAGAAGTTTCAAATTCGAGTGAAGAGTTTAATTCTTCTTATTATGTGAGATTTCTGACCTATTATTATATAATTAATATAATTTTTGTGGATTTTGAAAATTATTAATAGAATATTGATGTATTTGTAAGTTTGATAGAATTACTGTAGCCACCTACTAATAAATAAATAAATAATGTGTAAATGTTAAATGAAATGTTTTTCAAATTCGAGTTTGACTAAGTGCAAGTTAAATGAACTTCCATCGAATCCGATTTGAATTTTAAACGAACTAAATTTGAGCATGCTGATCCTTAAAACTTTAATCGATTTGAATCTTGTAATATAAACGAGTCGAATCAAATTAAATTTAAATTTAATTAAAATTTTTATTTATTTCAACAAATCAAACATAATTTATTAAATTAAATAAACTTTTATCGAACTCAAATCTTAAATAACTTTGAGGGATGATTTTCACAAAAGTTTTGACTCGTTTGATGACACATGCTATACCATCATATTATTGATAAGAAATTGAACCTAATTACTATAGACTACAATAGACCTGCTTCAACGGGCAGTGTTCTAAAAATCACACATCTGTAGAAGTTTGAACCCATGTCTCCCCAATTATAGACTCTTTTCAAGAAAATATCTCACACAAAAAGAATCTATATACTAAGCATTTGTTTCGTCTTTCATCCAATCTGGGTCCCACATCTTTCCTCCACCATCACTACCATCACCATCAAGAACAGCAACAGTATCAGCACCACCAACATCCAACAACAAGCATTGTCCCAAAACTCCTGCCCACTTTTAATAATGCAAGAAAAAGGCCCTTATATAATTCTTTCCATACATTACTCCTCAATTCCATTTTTTTTTTTATTCCTTTGGTTAATCTTTGTCTTCTCTTAGCATCACTCTGTTTAATTTTTATTTTAATAATTATGCCGACGCCGGTGAACACGGCGAGGCAATGCTTAACTCAAGAGTCCGCCCAAGCCCTCGACGAGGCTGTTGCGGTTGCACGCCGCCGCGGCCACGCCCAGACAACCTCCCTCCACGCGGTCTCTGCACTCCTTGCGCTCCCCTCCTCCGCATTGCGCGAGGCATGCGCTCGCGCGAGGAATAATTCTTACACCTCGCGCATACAATTCAAAGCTCTCGAGCTCTGCTTAAGCGTGTCTCTCGACCGGTTGCCGTCGTCCGTTCACCGAGCCGACGAGCCGCCGGTTTCAAACTCACTCATGGCAGCTATTAAGAGATCTCAGGCGAACCAGCGGCGGCAGCCGGAGAGTTTCCACTTGTACCAGCAGCAGCAGCTACAGTCTTCGGTGTCCACGGTGAAAGTTGAGATTCAGAATTTGATTATCTCAATTCTTGATGACCCAGTTGTGAGTAGAGTGTTTATTGAAGCCGGGTTTAGAAATTGTGATATTAAGTTAGCTATTCTTCGACCTGTTCATCAATTATTCCGTTATAGGAGACTAACACCACCGTTTTTGTGTAATCTGGGCGGTGAATTTGAGCCAGGTTTTCGGGGATTTAGCTTCCCTTTCTTGGGTTTTAATGGAGTGAATGGTTGTGATGAAAATTGTAAACGAATTGGAGAAATTCTTGTTAGTAAGAAAGGGAGAAATCCGATACTTGTTGGGGTTTCTGCACTTGAAGTTTTGAAGAAATTCGTGGAAATTGTGCAGGCGAGAAGAGGAGGTACTGATTTTCTTCCATTGGAGTTATCTGGGTTGCGCGCCATATCCATTGAAAACGATGTTTCGAAGCTTATTACTAAAAATTATGATGGGGGGATGGTGAAATTGAGGTTTGATGAGGTGAGGAAAATGGTGGAGGAGAGTACTGGACCAGGTGTTATTATTAATGTTGGAGGTTTGAAGGCATTTGTTGGTGAAGATGATGATGTCTGTGTTGATGCTGTGAGATTTGTTGTTACTGAATTGTCAAGATTGATGGAGATTCATGGGAAGAGAGTGTGGCTAATTGGAGTTGCATCCGGGTACGAGACTTATTTGAAATTTGTGAATGGATTTCCTGAAGTAGAAAAGGATTGGGATCTGCAGCTTCTACCTATCACTTCTCCTAGACCTTCCATGGGGAAAACTCACCCCAGATCTAGGTGAGAGTTTCTCTTTATCAGTTTTTTTCTTGCTTTTTTGTCCTTTCTATATTTAGTAAGTTGAAGCATGTCTCTTTTTGTAAGGTCTCTCAAGTTTAAAGTTTAAAACAATGTTCTGAAAATCAGTAGGTGGATTTCGACAGTTCAGATATTAATTAGATATAGGTATGAATTAATCGGTTTTAAATATTTAATTAATTTGGCGTTAAAAAACTATCTATGATTTAATCGAGGATTTTAGAACAGTGGTTTAAACTAATATTCCGTATTAAATTATTTCCTATATGTTTATTTAATTTTTATATGCTATGTGGCTTGTTGTATTCTTTAAGATACCAAATTAAGCAGCGAATCGGCGATTTTCATATATATCTTGTGGCTTTAAAGCTTAAACAAATATATAGGACCTGGTTTATGGCTTTATCATTGATCTCTTGGCTTAAGATTAATTATAAAGGCAGTTGTTCTTCTAGGCTTTTTCATGACAGTCCAGTGATTGCTAGTTACACAGCTCAAAAATCATTGAAGCAGTTTCGGTAAATAATCGGAGATGGAATTTTTTAGTCCTTTGTTGAAAGTCCTGGCTTTCAAAATGAAGCTGCTTGTTTGAGCCGGAAGTAGGCCTGGCAATGGGTCGGGGTCGGATATGGTCGGGGTACCCCTACCCCATCCCCGTCCCATTTAGAATTTTTCTCCTCCATACTCGCCCCCTCCTGTTTAACACTATTCCATACATGCCCCGTCCCGATACAAGCAACCCCATACCCGCTCCACCCTGTTTCAGAAAAAATAAATTCAACTACCAAAGTCTATATATCCCACTTATTTTGTCATTTTTACTTAATTAGAATATATATATATATATATATATATATTTAGGATTAGAAAAATTAAATATACACTAAAACAATAAATATAAAAATGATATATGCAAATATATAATCAGGGCAGGTTTGGGACGGGAGAGACTATTCCCCATGCCCGCCCCAGACCTTATCGGGTTTGAACTCATTTTGCTCATTCTCGCTCCGTTCAATTTGTGCTCCCCGGGGTTTGGTTAGGTCTCATTGGAGTCGGGTCAAATTGCCAGGCCTAGCCGGAAGTGGCCAATTCTTCATAAGTTAAGGCATCCACCACCTGAATTGTGAGGAGCAACATGGGATTAATGGTCTTTCAGAGATGTTTCCATTTTACTTTTAGTTGTAGATCCAGTATTTGTTTATTTGAGTCATAATTTTAGTGATCAAGATTGTTAATTTTCATTAAGAATCACGATATTTATATCCCTTGAATTTTGATGGGTTCAAAAACCAGCCAACTCTGTTTACTGGTCACAGAATCTTCCTTCAAAGTACAACACTCAAAAAATTGTATGCGTATTTAATATATCGGTGGATCTGATTGTCTTTACTTATGGTATATAATAGTTTGACGGAGTCTTTTGTTCCTCTTGGCGGGTTCTTTTCTACACCTCCCGATATGAAAAATCCATTGAGAGGCCCAACCCAATGTGTATCCCGCTGCCACCTCTGCAGTGAGAAGTGTGAACAAGAAGTAACTGCTCTTTCAAAGGGAGAATTTACTGCTTCAATAGCATATCAGTACCCATCTAGCTTGCCCTCTTGGCTGGATATGCCTGAACCCAACAAAAACGGTGCATCAGATGTTATGAAGGTCTATCATACTATAAACTTATTCATAAACATCTGGTCCAAGTTCTCTTTTTCGTCTTTTTATTTTTTATTTTTTATTTCTGTCTCGTGCAAACTGATACCGTCTCTTCAGTGCAGGCCAACGAAAGCATGGGTCTGAGTGCAAAAGTTGCCCGGTTACAAAAAAAGTGGGACAATATCTGCCAACGTCTTCATTATGTACCATTCTTAGCTAATCCAGATACTTATCGTGCTTGTTCCCAAGTTCCAACTGTTGTAGGCTTTCAAGTGGCTGATGACATGAAGGAAAGTATTTCCAACCATGACAAAGCAAATTCATTGTCAAATGCTAATTCAAAATCCATGAATGTGAAAGTCTCAGAAACCAAAAGTGGGCCCGGTGGATCCCAATCTCCTCACACGTTGTCCAATTGCAGTGCCGGTGAAGTTCTGACATCATCAACCTCTGGAATTACAGTGATGACAGATTTGGGACTGGGATTTAACTTGTCTACTCCCAGCAGGGCAACGGAGAAACCTTCAGCTCAATCCTCTTCATGCCCTGATTATGGGCAATTTGGTCATAAAGATTTTAAGGAGATTTACACCTCTCTCACTGGTAAAATTGGCCATCAAGAAGCAGCAGTAAGTGTTGTTAGTCGAACTATAGCTCGTTGCAGAACGAAAAATGAAAGACGTTGTCGAGGAGACATATGGCTCAATTTCCTGGGGCCCGATAGGCTTTGTCAGAAGAAAATTGCAGTTGCTCTTGCTGAAATTTTGTATGGAGGGAAGGAAAACTTCATGTGCATAGATCTGTGTCTTGAAGGTGGTATGAACTTTACAGAGGCTATCTTTGGTCGGCAAGAAATGAATAATTATGATATAAAGTTAAGAGGGAAGACTGTAGTGGATCACATTGCAGATGAATTGAGAAAGAAACCCTTGACGGTTGTTTTTCTGGAAAATATCGATAAAAGTGATCCGACGGTTCAGAGTAGCTTGTCATATGCTGTGAGGAATGGCAGATTATCAGATTCGCATGGAAGAGAAGTTAGCATTGGTAATGCAGTCTTTGTCACAACCTCAAGATCAATGGAGGGAAACAAAAACAAAATTTTCTCTTCTATGAAGAAAAATAATAACTTGTCAGAGGAACATATAGTCCGTGCCAGGGGATGGCCAATCCAAATATTGGTTGGATTTGATCTTGGGGACAATTTCATGAGCCAAAACTCAAAGGCAAGCTCTAATCCAGTTTTCATGAACAAAAGAAAGTTAACTAGCAGTGATGGATCCGTGAGACAGCATAAAACCTTGGAAGTCGCAAAACGGGCACACGTAGTGTCAAAAATGTCCTTAGATTTGAACCTCCCAGCAGAAGAAAGTGAAACAAGCGACATTGAAAACTCAGACAGCGACCCGGTTTCTGAAAGTACAAAGGCATGGTTGGAAGATTTCTTGGGAAAGGTGGATGAAACAGTAATTTTCAATGCTTTTGACTATGATGCACTTGCAGATAAAATTGAGAAGGAAATTACTCGGTGCTTTTATAAGATTATTGGCTCAGAGGGTTCACTGGAGATTGATTCAAATGTGATGGACCAGATTCTTGCGGCTGAATGTTTATCAGAAAACGGTAAAGTGAACGAATGGGTCAACCAAGTTCTTGGCAAGGCATTTGAAAAAGCGCAGAAGAGGTACAATCTAAGTTCTCGATCTGTTGTAAAACTTGTTACTTGTGAAGGTCGGGATGAAGCTCCTGAAGATTTTCTACCAGCAAATATTATTATGAACTAATTATCTCATACGACTTTTTTCTTGTAATTAGTTGTATGTGTAGCATCTAGCGACTGTAGTTTTAGCCTGTTAATCCCAAATTTCATTGGGTATTTCTTCAGGTTTTACACGTGTAGTATATATGTATAGATTGCTGTAAGAGAGTGTATAATATTGTAGATCTGAACTAGTCACCTTATTATGTGTACATTGTGAAATAAGTAAATATTTAACAGCCTCCATGGGTTTACCTGGATTTCCGCTTCTTTCCCTTTGTTGGGTCATAATTCCTGTGTCTCAACTCTCAACAAGCACTTCCCTCTATCCAGCAAAGTGAGCAGTTTTTGGGTGTTCTTAAATCTGTGCAGAAACACATATACAGATAGTATCTCTAATATTTAATGTAATTACAAGATAATAAATAAATACTCCATCAATTTTAAAATATAAATATATTATTTAATACAGTAAAAATACATTGATTTATCATAGGTTGACACATGATACTTAAAAGAGATAATAATAAATAGATAAATATAATTATTTAGACGAGTGGTTGCACGTATTTACCCTTAATCATTGTTATAACTTACGGGATAATTACATATTAATATCATTAGAAGTTGACTAAGGCTTGAACTTTGGTACTATACAAAGTCGAGGTTGTAGGTAAGTAAACACAATTCAAATATGCTTTGTTCTAGTTTTAGACAATGGAATCTCTCTCGGAGGGCACCTCCGGAGTTTGTTTTGCAAGTTTTTGGTGAGGTGCATGCGACACGCGGGTAAACTCAACTTTCATCAACATTTAAGACACATTATTATTAACTTTAAATTGTTGACTTCTAATCATTTTAAATTTAAAATCATATGAATTTATTTGCCTATATACTTAAATGCACTTGTTAGAATCTTGAGTTATTTGAAAAGTACCACACTTGTTTCAAAACTTAAATGGATTTAAGTTAATTTGAATTTGAAAATGTTCAAAATTCAATAATACTCTTACGCTTGGAAACGGATGTGGTAAATTAAGAATATTAATGTTTTTAGCATCCATCTATCCATCCATCCATCTATCTATATAACACGAACTAAAATTTTTTGGGTTTAATATTTTGTCAATTCTAGACAACTTT
>JAUMHB010049976.1:0-37049 GCA_032359685.1 Pittosporum tobira
ATATATATATATATATACACACACACACACACACTAGTATCCATGTACTCTGTGTGTGCGATATAAAAAGAAAAAAAAAAAGTTAAACTTGAATATGAGAAAAAAATAAGCTAGACGAATGAGTGATTTACCTAAAATAGTAAAGAGAAAGAACAGGTCAAATAAAAATTATAGACATGGGTAATAATTTTTTGCCTGTCCTTAAGTAAATTTTTACCTCTTAATACAATAAAGTGATTTTTATTGAAATTTAATATAATACTCCCTACGTCAAAAAAAAAAAAAGAATGAGTAAAATGTAAAAATTATTTAAATTAAGAAAATTAACCTTTTAGGAGAGAGCATATTTTTTTTTTGACAAAATTATATTTGCAAATGTATTTTATAATGATAGAAAGAAAAAAAAAAGAATTTTAACGTGACATAAAGTGAAGATAACAAATTAATTATAAATTAAAAATAATAAATTAAATTATTATTATTTAAATAATAAAAATAATATACCTAAATTTATTATTTTGTGAATAGAGAAAATATAAAATTACGAATACACCAATAAAAACAAAGACCAAAAAAAAAAAAAAAAAGTCAATGAGACGAGGAAGGCGTATTAATTTACTGTTAATAACAACAGACGCACCAAACAAAGGTGGGCCACGTGACAATGCTTGTACACATTGTCCGATGTGACGAAATATAGACAATTACAGATAGATGCGTTGTTGTCCAGATATGATTCGTTACCCATTAAAGTTTCTTGTTTTGTTCACTTGCATTCCCATGTCCGAAAACATTTCTATATCAGTAATGTGCCATTTTTCCTCTAATAGTATTCTTCTAAACTTTAATCTATTTATTTCCTAAAATTACCAAAACAAGATATTAATAGGGGACTTTGGTTTTTTTCCATGTAGCCCTCTTTTTGTTTGGCAAGACTTTGATAGGGAACAAAAGATTAGTAAATGATCGATGAATATGGGATAAATGAGTTTTTGCGGTCTAAAATTAAAGAGACTGATACATCAAACCATCAAAAAGATCCCTTCTATGTCATTGTTTTTGTTTATAAATATATATATTCTTGCAAAGCTTTGACATCTTCATTTGTAGTATTTACTTTGTTGTCTTCAAGATTTGGTTTTTTCCCTTTCCCCCTTTTTTAAAGAGAACTAATCTCTTCGGCCTTAACATGTACCATGTTTTTGTGTTCTACACCTAGGGTTTCTGTGTTTGACTGATGTGAACATTAGTTTAGTGCACTTAATTTTTTAGGGTTTTCTGGCTCGTAACTGTTCTTGTTAAATTGTCGAGATTACCATCTGTTTTGGGCGTCTTGAGTGGTCACATGACAAATTTGTATAAAACCTTCCTCACTGCAAGTCAAACTTGAGTTTTCCCCACTTTTAGTGAATTTTATTAGGGTTTTCTGGGCTGTGACTAGTGTTCTTGCAAAAAGATTATTTTTTTTCCCTCGATATATATAGCCTTAATCTTTATAGTTGCTTTTAGTTATGGAGCTGTGAAAGATCTTGAAACTGAGAGCTTGGTTTGTCGGTGAGGGTTGTCAAGTTTATTTCGGTTGTTCATTTATTCATTCAAGGAGGTCTTAAAATTTATTTACAGGGTTTATATTGACTGTCATTTAATTATATAATGTAGGGGAGATTCATAATGGTGAGAGGAAAGGTTGAGTTGAAGAGAATAGAGAATGCAACAAGCCGTCAAGTGACCTTCTCCAAACGTCGATCCGGGCTGCTGAAGAAGGCTTATGAGCTCTCAGTTTTGTGCGAAGCTGAAGTTGCTTTGATCATTTTCTCTCAAAAAGGAAGGCTCTACGAATTCTCAAGTTCCAAGTATGTTTAATTAATTCTTTTACTACTATATAAAATATCATTTTATAATATTCCCAAGAAAAAATAATAATAATATTTATTTAGTTTGATTATATACAGTAGTGTATTAGTTTCTTTCGGTTCAATGTGTACTTGTTTTGATTTTATGAACTGTGTGCGTCGATACTTATGCGTGATAAAAGCAACAAGGTATGGTCTTGTGGTGCAATTCCATAGACCTCAAGTACAAGCCCTTCATTAATTACTAGCTCATGTTGCAATCTGTCGAGATCTTGGTTAGTTGGGATTTGATTTTGATGAACTTAAGCACAGTAGTTCATTGAATATCTTGCAGATTACATGATTTCGATCAGCAAATTCCACAGTAATATACTACTGTATAAAACATTTTTTGGATTGTACCTGCATATATGTATATCTGTGTGCGTGCGTGTGTGCGCGCGCGAACGCACATCTGAGAAAGAAAACTCTTCTCGGGTTCTTTGTATCCCATGTCCTTTGCTTGGCTTTTGCGATTACGAGCTGCAATCTGATGAATAATGGTGATGTATGTAAGGTTAATTATTTACAAAGTTGTACCTCGTTCCCGGTAAGTTTTTACTGTAAAATAAGCTTTTCGAAACAAATTTGTTTCACTTCTATTCAGGTTTCTTCATGTTTCTGTGATCTAAATTGCTAGCGATTTTAGATGTTGGATGGATACAAAAGACAAGAAGTAAAAAGTCTATTTACTGTCAACTATATGAGTCAACAGCAATAGACTTTTTCAATCTAAGCCCTCTATTTCAATGGCTCTAGAAACTAGGAGTGTAAATTGTTGTAGATAATGATAAAACTTATCCAAATTAACTTAACTTATATCTATCTCTAAAAATAAATTATTTAAGTTTCAGTATTTGAGTTGTTCAAATTTGATTAGAAGAATTCATTGAGTTTAAAGTAAAGTTTGTTTTTAGGTTTATATAATTATTGATTATGAATGAGTTCGAATAGTTTTAGCATTTCATGAATCGAGTTCAAATAGTTAATTTTTTTTGAATAAGTTAATGCGAGTATTGATAGAAGTTAATAATTTGAGAGTGTCTAAGTGAATAATTGAGTTTAGTTGATTCTCTTTCACCTGTCGGTTAACTAGTTTTAAATTTTAAATATATTCATATTTGACTCGTTAATATTTCTCAAATAGAACTTGAATTAAGTTTTTAGCCGATCACAAATTGAGCTAGGCCAAATAGTTTAGTTCCGGCCTGGAATAAACTTCATGTGATATGGCACACGATGATGTTGACAATTGGATGAAGATTGATGTCCGGGATTGGTACAACCTACTGCTACTAATTATTAGGGTTGAGGCTTTATTGTTGAGTGCTCGCTGTACCTGTAAACACATGTACCCTTTCTGAAGGCGCGCGTGTATATATATATATTTTATTTTTTTTATTAAAACCCAGCAATAATACAAGAAGTGGCAATCCAGAAGACTTGTAAGGCCACACAGGGATACACATTGTATATGTTTCCTTTTATGTTGATCTATATATTCCTTGAACATACATTATGCCTATTTCAAATGAGGAACTAACATATCAAAATGAAAATGGTGCATTCAATCTGCCTGATTTCTAGAGACAAATATATATAGTGATATAGGTTCTGTATCTATACTTTATTGTTCATTGGGGATTAACTCCTCCTGGCCATTCCCCGCTGGTCGTTCCAAATAATACGATTTGGGTTCATAACTTCATATATGTGCAACACTACATCTCTATCTATAGATAGGTTGTTCTCGTGATCAAATATTTAATGTGAACACCCATTGCGCCAAGGATGTCCTTACTCTGATCCCCACCTAAGAATTATATTTATTTATACGTCATTTTTCTTGAAAAAAATGACTACTGACTTGGGAAAATTGAAGTATTTGAAAACTTCAATTATTGGTTGAGCAGTCTAACCTGGTGCTCTCCATTAACCACACCCTAAACAAAGTACATTTCTCACTTTGAAGTTTAAACATAGTAACTTTTTGTGAGTTGATTGAATTAGGAACCTGCGCCAATTTCACACGATTTACCCCTAGGTTGTATGCTCTTAATCAGAAGAAACTTTGTTTGTATCATACAAGGTTTCTTTGGAAAACATCTAAGATAAGCGTGAAGCTAAACAAGCCTAGCAAATCGTGGGAGCAAGGTATACATGAGAGTGGTACTTTTGGAATTTCGTACTTTGGGGATATACATCACTTGTTCAGTTGTTTGGTTTCCAAAAGGAGTGTGTACATATATATTCATAAGTTGTCCTAGCTATGAGAGCACAGTTAAATGAAACCATGTTGTTTCACTTAATTTATTATAAAACTATGTCATTTCACTTAATTTATCACAAAACTACGTTGTTACACTATCCCCCTATGTTATATGGGTTGCTTATTTCTTTCTAAAGTTTCTAAGAAAAAAAACGATGAACTTGTGCTCTCTTAAGAGTTTGTGCTCTCCTCCCGTGGCCAATTTTGAATAGTTACATTAAAAAAATAAATGATGAAATAAGTGTTAACGTCTTTATTATCATGGTCTACAGAGAGTATAATGGTGATAACATCCTTAATTATTGCAATCAACCTATCTCTCTCAGTATGTGATGAGAGAAAAGAATGGTTACCTTACATGCTAAAAGAGATGTATGCATAGCGATAACTAAGGATGTTATCACTGTTTACTCATGAATAATCAACAGCTACCTATACTAACTCCAGGTCAGCATTAAGTATACACTGATCACCTTGTGCAACTTTAACTAAGAGTAGTGACGTTGGTGTAGTTAATGCTCTTATACTTCATGCTAAGCCTTGTTCTCTTTAATTTGGACCAATTTGAAAGTTGGATAAATGAAAATCCCTTCCTCTCAAAGTGATTGTCATGGAAACTTGAAGAATAACAGAAAATATAAGATTCTGCAGAAAATATAATTCCAACCACTTTAATTTGGCCTTGGTGTTTGTCCTATAATATTCTTCTATATGTGTGGCCTCGTTTATGAAAATTTGTAAAAGAAAGAGAGCCCTAGAAAATGAACAACTTAGAGTAGATGAGATTCTTGAGATGTTTATATGAAGAAATCGTGAATATTTGTTTATGTTTGAAAACTTTTATTATCGGTTAGGCAGTACTCTAACCTGGTGCCCTACATTAACCATTTATACCCTAAAGAAAGTAAGTTCCTCCCTTCAAGCCAATTAAATATATTTGAGTTGATTTAATGCCAAGAATCTGCGTCAATGTATACTTCTAAATAGGGGATCCCAAAAGTGTCCTAAATTGTATTACAATGTTGTATCATTTTACACAACACGAAATGGTACAATTTTTTAATGCAATTTAGGACACTTTTAGGACCCCAAATTTGAGACCTCAAGGAGCTAAACAAGCCTAACTAGGAGCCATGGGAAGTATATGAGGGAGTGAGTTTTGGAATTGCTTTAGGGATGTAGTTGATCAGGACCATCATATCACTTGTTTGGTTGCCGAAAGGGGTGCGTACATGTTCATGTTTATACATGAACTTTAGTTCGAAGACTGAATTAATTGCATTGAGAATGCAAGTTAAAATATGAGTGTTATCACTTACATTACCATCCTCTACAAAGAATACAATGGTGATAACTTTCTTAGTTATTGCAATGTCCTACCTCTCTCAATATGCGAGCATAGTGATAACTAAATATATTATCAGTGTTACAACGAATATTTACTCGTATGAAAGAGTACATGATTTCTTTTGGATGTACTTCAGCTTGCAAAAGACGCTGGGGAGGTACCACGAATATGCAAAAGAAGACCAAAGCGATGATGGTGAAAATGAACAATACATACAGGTTAGGCTTCCTGATTTCATTCGTGATTATTTTTATTGCAACATATTTCATTTCTTTTTTAAAGATCAATCTTTTTAGATGCATGAGGATTACTACATATGCATGTCTTTTGGTGTCTTTCACCTAATTATAAGTCTCAGCATGCATAAGAAGTAAGGATTGTCGTGCTATATTCTGGCTTAAAATACTGTTTACATCACCTGCCGCAAGACCTTCAAACACTTATGCTGGCTCAGGCATGCTAGAACTATATTTCGTACCTTATTGATTTTATGAGTTATGAGAGCCATGAGCTAGCTAGGCTTCATTGACACCCTAGTTTATAGTCCTTGTAAATTTGTACTCCCTGGTTCAAGGTATATAAGAGTCCTTGTGACTAGCTTAATTACTGACATTTTTTATTAGACTAATTAAGATTTGCCTACAAAACACTTTTGACATAATTTTCTGTGCTTAACGAATTATAGTCTTAAAAGTTTAACATTGAAAAAGAATCATAATTTATAAATAAAAATATGCACATATGATGGGGAATAGAGGGGGGGGTTTGAGAATTAGACAAGATCAAAAGAGGATTAGGAGAGGGTTAGAGAAAGGGATGAAGATAGCAATCAATATAATCGATGATAATTCTCAAAAATAATCTAACTAAAACAATCGATACTACAACATTTATATAGGATTAATGAAAACCTTAATACTTGGAGGCTAAGCTAAATTAATTAAATAAAGAAACTAATAATAACTAAAATTAAATAATCTAATATTGTACATAATTTTTTTTATTTCTCGGACTCCCTTATGTGGAGTCTCTTCTATCACTCTCATGGATTGTGTAGGATATAGCAATATATAATTTGTATTTCCCTGGTTTGGTTTCATTTTCTATCGTAGGTGATGATACGGAGCAGGTGATATCAATGAGCGTGTTTTTTGGCGGTAATCTCTTTCAAATGAAGGAGCTTAGCGGATGTTTTATTATTTTGGTATTATGATCACAATCACTTGTGTTGTGGGGATTTTATTAAAAACATGCTATCAAATATTAATCCTCGGATAAACCCCTGTTGCAATAATTAAGAAGGAAAAGAGAGTCCAGAGTGTGAAGTAGTGATTTAATTGAGTTATCTCTTGCATGGGTTGATTGCATCACATCGAAATTTATAGCTTTTCATTTATCTGGGATTCATATTTACGAGCTATTCCGGTGAAACATCAGTTGTATTATGTGGAGTTCATCGGTGATCATACCTGTTCTTGTCTGGCATGATTGTACAAGATTTGACTTTTGCATTAATATTAAAATGCTTAATAGTCTGGTTCAGTAGCTAACTTGAAGGGGATTGTGGGCTGGTCTATCACGAGTCTGCTAAATGAGTTAAAGGAAGTCTTGGAATGTCGATACTTAATCAAGTTCAAGATGGCTACTCCATATTTGGGTTTTCTGGCCAGAAAAGAACATCTTCTAGGAGCTCTTAGGTTTCTGTATCGGGGCCCAGAGTAGTGAAGTTCGATATGATTAGGTTTTCTTGTAATGCATCTCTTGGTGGCCTCAATCCAAATCTTTTGGATTTGTCACATTTATAATACATATTATGATTTTAATAAAATTCTTCTTTTTGCTGATAAAAAAAATAAAATCTTCTGGCATGTGCAGCTTTTGAAGCATGAAACAGCAAACATTGTGAAGAAGATAGAGTTACTTGAAGTTTCTCAAAGGTTAATTAATTATTTTCTTATTCGTTACTTAATTTCCTTCCAAACATTTACACTATACAAGTATTTTTTCAAGATTCAATCTCTAGGGTTCTTATTTGAACATCGATTTTTCTATGCCTTAGTAAGCTTTTGGGACAAAATCTTGATTCATGCTCGGTGGAGGAACTTCAGGACATAGACGATCAGCTGGAGGAAAGCTTGAGAAAAATTAGGGCAAGAAAGGTAAACTACATCCATTCCAAAATATAAGAGTATTATTGATTTTTCAATATTTATTTTGAACATTTTTAAATTCAAATAACATGAATTCATTTGAGTTTTTATAAAAAGAAAAATTACAACTAATAGTATTAATAGTTCAAGATTTTCACAGTTGTATTGACCATAATAAAATAAATTCAAAGTAATTTAAATTTTAAAATGTCCAAGAGTCAAATTTTACAGTTATTAATACTCTTATATTTTGAAACGAAAAGAATATAAGCACAAAAATGCTATAAATTCGATTGTAATTGTTTCATCGGCTGCTCATTTTATATATTATTAGTCATTTAATTATTTGACAATATTAAAAAAAAATAAAAATAAAAGGAATGTGACATTAAACAATTGTGCGTTGTCTAATTACTTTCAGGTTCAGTTATTCCAGGAGGAAATAGAAAAACTAAAGGCAAAGGTGTGCATACTGTGTCATAAAACTTCGATCAATATTGCAATTGTTAGTTTAATTTGACATTATTAGCCACAATGGTTTACACAATATATATATATATATATATTAACTTTTTAAATTTTCATTTCCGAATTCAGGAGAGATTTTTATCGGAAGAAAATGCAAGAGTAATCCAAAAGGTGAACTATTTTAAGCATTTATTTTCTTATTATTATATACTGCTCTTTCCGCTGCTATGATTTTGTTGCTCAGGAGTTTATTTAACAATTAATTAGCTGTTAATTATAGTAATTGATGTATTAATTAATAATTGTTACCATGATGATGTATGTATCAGTGTGGAGTGAAAGCATGGCCACTAACAAAAACGAAACAGAAAGAAACTGCTGCTACGTTCAGCCAACGTAATCATCAGACCTCGGAGGTGGATACTGAATTGTTCATGGCGCTGCCTGAGATGCGCTGCTCATAGCATCAAATTTACCGACCCCATATATATATATATATGGGCATTTTATTCACAATATCAAATAATTGCTCTTATAATCAATATTATATTATATAATATATATGTTGGAAGTGCATGAGCCTGTGACACATGCATTAATTAATTAAATAAAGGTACGGCAGTGATATAGCGGAATAATCTTATTTACATGTACTAATTATTTCTATTAATTTTAGCATTTATTTGGTCAACAATATGAATTTTTTGTGGGGTGAAGTCATAGAAGTAAAGTATAATTTTTATGTTTTATTAGCTAGTATCTAGGTATGTTATGTCTATATTCATGTAATTTTATATTAGTACGTGTGACCCTTTGAAAAGACAATTTTAATTTTTTTTTTAAATAATATCAATTTTAATTACGGAAAAAATAAAAAAAAAAAAAAAAAAAAAAGAGTAAGTATACCTATTTAATTAGCTTACCACTCGTTATCTAACTACCTTACAGCCTTGTTATGCTTATTTTAGCCCACTACAAATTTAAGTTAAAAATTATAATTAAATTAAGATGTTTATGTTAGTGGATTTTAATAAAGAGACTAATCTTTGTCGCATTGCTTATTGTGAGACCGGAATATTACACAAACCTGTATGGGCTTTTTAATTTGGTAATCGATGCGTATTAAACTACCTTATTGTTTGGACTTTGAAATCACCCGTATCCAAATATTCAAACAGGGAGCCACCAACCTCCCTCCCTCACAGAATCACACATAGGTTTGTAAATTGATTGAATATTAACTTGTTTAGATTTAATTTATTTAATTTAAAGTAAAATTTATGTAAGATTCATTTAATTATCGAGTCAAATACAAGTATAAATATAAAGCGAGTATGAGTGGTTTAAACTTTTCGAGTAAATTTCACTAATTGCCAATAAAAAAAATAATAATAAAAAAAGAGAATACAATTAAACTAATCTAATATTAAAATATATTCATATTCTAGTCGTTAATAATTTAACTCAAATTTTTTTTAGCTAAAAGAACAGAATTCATTTACAGCACCAGTAGTCAGGCACGGTACTGAGAGAGTAGTGGATATTGGGGTGAGTGACTTGAGCGTGTGTACATATTTTCATGCGTGTGGCATGGAAAACCACCCAAGCCAAAGCCCTGTACTATACCAACCAAGCCTGATCATGGTCGGTCATTCCTTCTCAATAACCAATTAAGCAATACATTATTATACAGAGAACTCTTATCTGAACAGCACCACATGCCGAATAGGCCATACTGCATTTTCGCTCATAATGCGTGCTCTGTTCTGTCATTTGCCATAACACCTTCATTTAACTTGCACTATTTTTTTAATCGTTTGAATTATCTGAATTCAAAAAGAGGTGGTCAGGGATATTATACTGTATATAAAGTAGAGAGAGAAACTTGGTAGTAGTATAATATAACTATAAGTACGTAGAGAGACAAGGTTGGGAATCTTTGGTGCAAAAAATACAGTATGAATCTAGGTAGTCAGTAGGTAGATCGTATAACAATTTATTTAATTAGAGATATTTTAGAAAAAAAAAAATAATGGTTTTTTTAAAAAATAAATGTTTGATAATATTTTTTAAATTAAAAAAAAAAAAAGTATTTTTAAAACAATTTTTTGTTTGAGATTATTTAAAATTTTATTTATATTTATAATAAAATAATATAAAATGTATTCTTAATTTTAAAACATATCGAAAAGGAATAATTATCTTTTAATTCTAGAAGGGATGTAATGAGTTTTGGAAAACAAGGGAAAAGAGAAGAAAATGGTAGAAAAAACTATTTTCCTATGTTTGTTAGTTTGCAAAGTAAGGGAAAATAAAAGAAAATAGATGAATTTGGGGGTCATTTTTCTTGATGAGTTTTCTTGCCAAATTTGGGATGATTTGCCAAGAAAAGTTACTGTTCAAAACTACTTCTTTTTTTTTTTTTTTTCTTTTGTAATACCTAAAATAGATTAATTAAATTTGAGATGAAATTCAATTAATTAATAATTTTTTTTTTATTGATATTCAAGATAACTCATTCGAATATTTCAAATTAATCGGGCTCGATTCGTATTTGAATTCGACTCGATAGTTAAACGAGTCTTAAATAAAAGTTTGATAAATTATAGGAATAGAATATAAACAAATCAATACTCAACATGACTCGGCTCATTTACACCCCTAACCTCCCTTCCTCTTCCATCTATCTGAACTCCTCGGATGTCCTTTTTGTTCTCGCCTAATACTATTTGCTGCTGGCTATGTATAATACAACCTCTCAATTTTATTTAATATTTGAAATCATGAAACTTGAGATTAATATTTTTAATTTGAATTTCAATCCTAGAGAGGTCCTTATTGCGGTATTGTACTTTTTTACCTTATTCAATTCTGCACCAAACTTCTTGTCCATATTGATGAAAGATGTACGTGTAAATAATGTATTCCTTTCAGGCTTTCAGCGACCCACCTCGGCCTTTTGTCAGGTGACAAAGATGGTGGGCGCCATCCCCATGGATTGTTATTTCAAAAGAATGGAGAGGTAAAAGGGTAAGTTATCATTAAAATTAAAGATTCTTTAAAAAAAAAAATTTATCTAGAAATTAGATTACAATTACATAAAAAATAATTTTATTAAAAATATCTTTTTAAGAGATTGTATAAAATGTTAACTACATTTATAATAAAATAATAGATTTAAATTTAAATTATAATACTAATATTTAATACTATTAAAATAAAATCTTATTTTTAGATTTAGTTTGATATAAGAAAAACATGTTCTAGAAAATATTTTTTAGTAAAATATTTTATAAGAAAATAACACATTTTTTAATATTTGATGGTCAAGTTGATAATGAGGCTGAAAATATATTTTTATATTTGGTTTTCAAAATAAATTTAGCAATTATATTATTGTAAATTAATAAACGCATATTTTAATTTTTTTAAATATGATCAATTAAGTTCTTACAATAAAAATTTGAATTTATTTGTATGCATGTAAAAACATAACACTACAGTCTAATTATAAAAATATTAATACTTCATCGAAAAAAATATTTAATAAGATAGTGGCTCTGAAAATTTTTTAAGAATAAGAAAATCTAAAACTTAGGAAATATATGTCTGCATATAATTCAACATGAAAATACTTAATATGCATATATGGTGAAAATAAAAATAAATGTATGTATTTTAAAAATAAAATAAATAAAAATATGATAAGAGTGATTAAATAAAAGTGTTATGAAGAATGACAGAAAGAGACAACACTAGAACGAATTTTCGGAAAATGACTTACAGATTAAAATTCATGAATCGTTTCCTGAAATAACAAAGGAATTTTCAATTAACTTGGGAAATGATTTTATGTTGATTGAATTTTTTTTTGGCTTACCAAATACTAAAAATTTTAAAAAATATTTTTCGGAGCCCTAATTTCGAAATATGCTAAAAAAAAAAAAAAAAGTAATAACTGTCTTCAATTTAAGAAGAGTTAGTATATTCAAATTAGAAGGAAGAGCACAGTAAGCGCAATAAGAAATGAAGGCCATACTCATTCGGTTGTCTTATCAAGAGAATAGAAACTATAGAAGGCATAGCGCTCTGCGGCCCCTCGGAATTCTAATTGCTAAGGCTTTTTTGGGCGGTAAAAGATCTTAGACTCCCTCCATCCAAGCAAATATATTTTGACAATTATTTAATATAAAATTTTAAAAAATATTAAAATATTATATTCTCATAATATTTAAATAATTATTAAAAATTAAAATATTAAAAATAATAAATAAAATAAAATATTTTAATATACGTTATTTGGAGATGAAGGGAATAAGCTGCATGAGACTACAACCCCACTACTCAGCGGGCAGCAGTCAGCAGTCAGCAGTCAGCAGTCAGAAATGGCATTTATGTAAACGGTAATAGTGGGCCGGGCCAATTTTGTCCAACTGGGCTACCACTGTCGGGAATCCTGCAAACTTCATGCACAGAGAACAGTCGTTGCCTTTCACATGAAGCTTATAAATTTTGAGTATGGGCGCGACTAGAAAAAGGCCCACAAAGGCTCCAAACATGTTCATTACACATAAATAAATAATGATCTACTTCATATATACTAATTAGTAAGCAAAAATATAAATTTTGAGTTGATATTTATATAAAATTTTCCTCACATGAATAATATTAAATTTTAACGTTGGAGTATATTCAGGTATTCCATCACATGTGTTCATTTTGAATAAGTGCTAAGATATATTCCACATCAAATAATTTAAATCTTACGGCAACTTAAATTCGCCCCAAAAAGATTTAAAATTACATTTAAGCTGTAAATTTAAATTTCTAAATATATATTTAAGCATATTAAATATAATTTTTACTGCATTTGAATTTTATAATCTCTAAAGATTATACTCCATTTGTCCCAAAAAAATGACTTTGTTTGAAATTTTTGACTAATTTTGAAACTAATAATTCATCTTATATATTTAAGTATTTAAACAAACAAAAAATGGATTTCATAGTACATTTGATGCGGTTTCTTATGATTATTATTTCACCACCTATGTATGTATTAAATAATAATAATTTTAATTCAAAAATTAATAACTTTGACATAAAAATTCAAACCCAACTAATTTTTTAAAGAGGGATGGAATATAAACTCAACTCATTGTGAAGTTTATTAGTATTGTAAATGTAACATGAGACTACAACTATTGCGTCTTAGGTTAGTTTTTGGGATTTGTTAAGAGCAATTAAATTCTTGGTAGTTTTTTGGGATTTGTTAGGAAATTAAATTCTTGTTAGTTTTCTAAACCAGAGTCATTAGTAGTTTGATGGAGTAATTAACTTCTTGGTTAGAAAATTAAGTGCTAGTCAAATTAGCCCATTTAATTCGAGAGGGAAGGAAGAGATAACTTGTGAGAGGCTGAGAGTGAGAGAATAAATTGTCTATCAGTTTTTAGCCAAATTGTTAAGATTAAGGTCATTAGATTTTTTACTTGTAAAATATTTCATATTAGAGTCTTTTACAAGCAATGTGAAGTTATTTTTTCCCTTATTAATTTAAGCAAAATTTTATTCCACCTAAGAGTATTCCGCACATAGTGTGCGGAGTTATTTTCTACCTTATTAATTTAAATTGAGTTTTGTTCCCTCATGTTAGATGAGATTATTTTTCTCATTATTGAGATTATTTGACCCATTATTATGCGCTTAATGGTACAGAGTCTTGTTCCTCTTATTACGTGAGATTTATGACCCGTTATTAATATGATTATTTTTGTGGGATTCGAACTTTTGTTGCTTTTCGATTAATGCCTCTGCATGCATGGTGGAACTATTACCACCATCCGCTAAAAAAAAAAAGAGTGAGAGAATAAACAGTAACACGATGTTACGATTCAAAAAATAAATAAATATTGCTCGTTAAATTTATAATTTAAAATTTAATCATCTATGAATGGTTATCGAACGAGCAAATTTTTTTAAAGAATTAAAATTTATAATTTGAATTTAATATTTATTAAAATTAAAATTAATTAAAAATATAAATCACAATTTATTAAATTTAGAACATTCATATCAAACAAATCTAGAGAGGTGAGGGAGAGAAGAGTTTTTGAGAAAAATGGGGTCTAAATTTATTGTCTCATTTATTGTTTTATTTGTTATTTTAAATTTAATTTAAAATTTATATTATATTTAATTCATATAAAATTTAAATTTATTTTTTATAATTAATAAATTTAAATAAAATATAACAATTAAATTAAATTTAAAATAATAAATAAAACAGCAAATTTGTACAAGGATTTTCCTAAGAATGTGGATCCCGAGTAAACCACCTCACAGGAGTTGGGTAATTAAAAACTCCAAAGCGGGGCTTGTGCCCATCTGCATCGTACTCCGAGCTCTCACCATCCTCATTCACAGGAGAGAGAAAGGGAGGTCTTCCCTCCCTCTTATAATCTAAATAAACCTGTAGTTTAAAAATGATGTCGTAAATTTTAATATATACTCCATCCGTCCGAAAAAAAATGAGATTTGAGTCAAGGCTTATTATTTTTTGGACAGAGGGAGTATATAATATATATTAAAATATTATATTTTTATTATATTTAAAATTTAATTATTTTAAATTTGACAATATATATATTTTAATTATTCAAACAACCAAAAATTGGATCTTATACTTTATCTATTCCATAAAAAATGGCTTAGTTTGAATTTTTTAATCATTGAGTAAATTTTAAATTAATAATTAACCTTATATATTTATGTATTTCAACAAACGAACGTTAGATCTAGAAATACATTTGACGTAGTTTCTAATTATTATAGTTTCGTCGCTTATCTATGTATAAACTAGTAGTAATTTTAATTCAAAAAATGATCAATTTGACCAAAAAATTTAAACCATACTATTTTTTATGGGACGAAAAAAATAATACATTTACTTTAATTTCTTATAATTATAGTCTAACTGATTATATATATGTGAAATAATAATAATAATTTTAATTTAAAAAATTATTAATTTGATTAAAAAATTCAAATTAAACTAGATTTCTCAAAAACGGAGGGTGGGTCTATTTTCCGTTATTATGAATAGATTCAAATTTATTAGCTGAATCTTACATATATTATTATTATTATTATTATTATTATTATTATTATTATTATTATTATTATTATTATATTACTGATTTACTGGTATCATCATGTGGAGGAATGATCAAGTATCCGTTGTGAGACACGCAAAATAATACAGTACTCGACTGTAGAACACACTTTCGTACGCCAAATTAGTTATAACTACTACCGGTAACTTCAAATTCTTTTCTCCCCACAAAACCAGTGTGCGGTCAAGTTTCATGGATCCGCCTTTTTCGCTTCCTCATCAAAGGTCATCATCATATTTTAGCATCTTCTTCTTCTTCTTTTCTCCTCTTTATCTTTTATCAAGTCTTTGTCCAGTCTAACACTGTGAACTTGCAACCACTTGTGTCATTTTCATTCTGATCCTTCTTTCTTTCTTTCCTAGCTTTAATTCTTCCATATTGTTGTAACCCTTTTTTATACCTTCTTAATTTCTGGTCCATCCTTGAAAAGTTGCACCAGAAATTCTGTTAGCAGCAGCAGTGGCAGCTATGGGCAAAGAATGGCTATATTACTTGGGGGGTGGTGGAGGTGGAGGTGATGGTGGTGGTAGTGGAGGAGGAGGAGGTAGTAATACTAGTAGATCCAGTAAGAGAGGAAAAACATCATCATCATCGTCAAGAGATAAGGTAGACACCAGTACCAGTAGTACACCTTCTGGTTGCATGAATGCTGTCTTTCAACTCCTTGATTTTCATCAATTTCACTTTCCCAATTTTCATCACCAACCCTCTTTCAAGCCTGACTCTTTCCTTCCAGAAGAACCAACCATCCCTCTCAAAGGTAATCTCTCTCTCTCTCTCTCTCTATATATATATATATGTGTGTGTGTGTGTGTCTGTGTGTGTCTGTGTGTGTATGCGTGAGAGAGAGATTTTCGAGACTAATGGGAGTTCTTTAATTGTGATGCAGGGGTAGAAGCACCAAGAAACAGCTTGGAGATCATAGAGGAGACCAGCTTCGTGGGAGCTGCTACATTATCATCAACCATGAAAAAGGGGGAAACTTTAAGTATCCCAGTAAGTAAAGATTATATAACTAATTAATGCACAATACATACAGTAATTTTTATTTGCCTTTCATATTTTGAGGTAGCTTTGCATTTCCCAACTTACTTTTTCAAATGATAGTAGTAATTATGATTTGACGGAAGTGCATTAATTAATATTTTCATCCTCGATATATTTTTAAATGCAGATGGGTATGCACATCAAAACAAGTGGTCACACAACATCATCAAGAAAAGATAATCATCATGATGTATCTTCCAATTCTGAATGCAGCAGCAGCTCACCAGCAGGAACCAAGACTCCAACTTTAGTAGCTAGATTAATGGGCCTAGATCTTCTCCCGGAAACCTCCTCTCCCCGCCCTTCATCATCATCTTCTTCCTCATACCAGTATTCATCGTCCAATTATCCTTCGTCATCAAAGTCACATTTACAAAATCGTCCAAAAAACAACAAAAGACCCGTGTCTTCTTCTGACGTCAATGATGTCATGACCCGAAGCCATTCTTTACCTGAGACACCAAGAACGTCATCATCTTCGGCCAGAAGATCAGATGTTGATCAGAGGTTTTCTCTTCAGATCAGTAAGGAAAATAGCAACAATGAATTTGAGTTTTCAAAGTTTCTGACTCAAAAAATTGCAGCGGCGGCGGCGTCTAGAGGAAAAGAAGATGAGAATATGAGACCAGGTCACTATGCTAAACAGATAGTGAAGCTGTTTAAAGAAAATGTAAGCAGGAGAGTTGGTCGAGACATTACCAACACTGTCAAGAATAGCCCAGATCATCATCAGCAAAGAAGAGATCAACATGTTGTTCTTCTCAAATCAAAGAAAACATCAAATATTGCAGATTATGGTGCATCCGACCCATCAAATTATTGCTCTCCAAGGCTCAGATTATTGGAGACCAAGACCAAACCAGTTTCCAAAAATAATCAAACTTCTCATTCCCCAAAACTCCCATCATCTCCATTATCTCCGTTCACTGATCAATCCAAATGTGTGACTGTACCACTCAAGGAACATGAGAAACAAGAAAGTCCAACTCAAAAGTGCAAGAAAATTGCTAGTGAAAAGTACGGTCCACGGCCCAAAATCCGTCAACAAGCCTCAGATTTAATTCGGAACAAGCAAGAAGAGTCCTTTGTCAGATCATCATCAACTAGTAGAGCAGCCCAACTTTCCGAGAAGAAATTCAAGAGAACTCCACTGTCAAATGTTCCAACTCTTCTTTCAATGAAAAAGGACCCATCTCCTGCGGCCACGGTGTTACCCCAAAAACAGGTAACCAATAATTGCCAACATGCAGTACTACAGTCATTGTTCAATCAATTCCGCTTTTAGAACCTTTGTTTTTTAATAATTTGTTGTTTTTACTTTGGTTTTTTGTTAGGAGCAAAAGCAACCTCGGGCATCTGATGCTCTTTCATCAAAAAGCAACACACAGTTATCTAGTTGTTCGAGCCAGTCGTACAAACAAGAAGCGACCCATAAGGCCATCGTACAACCCGACATAAATGACTATGACAATTCCTCTAACGGTACCATATCCAACGCCGGAGCGCCACCACTAGTGGAGTACATTTCAAGAATATTAAAATGTACGGGCATTCATGAATTTACTCAAATATCCTTCACAAAATGGTACTCTCCTTCCCACCCTCTTGACCCTTCTATATTTCATCACCTTGAAATCTCCTTGCCTAAAATAAATCATGGGTACAACAGAAAGCTCATTTTTGAACTCGCGGATGAACTTTTGGTCGAAATTTTGAATCCTTATATCAGTTTAAATCCATGGGTTAATTATAATTTTACTAAACCCGAACTAACTTATGGGTCACAATTGATTAAGACACTGTGTGATAAAATTCGGAGCTTTCCGTCAGCAGATTGTCGGGTTCTTGAAGATATTGACGAATTGATAGAGAGAGATTTGAGTGGAAGTTGCCAATTAGTTGAAAGATCTGCATTTGAAGAGGAAGGTGACGGCATTGTAAAAGAGATTGAAGGTGACATCCTGGACACCCTGGTCCAAGAAGCGGCGGTCATGGTGTTTTTTCAGTTGGTCCGTACGGTGGAGAGTGAGAACAGGATCTGACTTGAGTCACGTGGCACGTGATGAGATGCCATTGATGGGGTTCGGGTCCGTTTTATTTTTGTTTATTGGGCTTGTGAAGAGGGAGAGAGGTGATAAAGCGGTACACGTGACCGCGGCAGATAATATGATGCACTTGGTTAGTTGGTCTACGGAGACCAATTCTTCTCCTTCCTCTTGGATATCTTGTATAATACTCCCTTTTTTCTTAAAAAGATGATTAAAATTTTTAATATTTGTTTAATATAAATTTTAAAATATATTATAAATTATATATTTAATAAATTAAGTAATAATATGTAGATGTGTTAAGAATATAAAATATATATAAAATCTAATGTATATATATATATATATATATTTAAAATGTCTTAAAATTTATTTTTAAAAAAATCAAAAATTTGAACTATAGGACGAAAGTAGTATTGTTATCTACCTTAATCCTGTAAAGAAATAATTTTTTTTTATCATTATTTTGATGTTCAACAATGCTGTGTTCAAATATATTATATTTTAGTGTTTTAATCCTGTATAATATTTTGTTTGTCTATTGTTTATTTTGTGCGTGCATCCTCAATCTTTTACCCTTTTGCACACTAGGGGAGTCTTGGCTACAATGCAAGCACCTTTCATGCTTTTTATGTCACTGTTAAACGAAATCTTGTTTAATTAATTTTCATTTAGAAACTAGACAATTCTCTAGTATCTTAATTAATTAGACATTATACAATTCTATTAATCTCGTCTAAACCTAATTCTCATTTTCCAGACGCTAAATCTTCTATCACTTGCGTCTATTTAATCTCTATCTGAAAGTTGGACAATTAATTAAACGCCTAAATCTAATTAATTTTTATAAATTCAATTAATTCTTTTCTAAATGCCAAGCCTTTCGTCTCCTAAATTTTTAAATATTAATGTTGAGTTTGATTTCTATTTATTAAAATAAATAAATAACATTAAATTTTGTATTGAAATTAAATGATGGTTGAAATGAAATTTGTTATTAGTCTTAAATTTTTTGTTAAAAATAAAGAAGATAAGAGAATGAGAAGTGAATGTTTATTCTTCTCGGAAAATGTGAGTTTCATTTATTTCATTCGTTCTCTCATTTTCAACTTAAATTATAAGACTAGCTAGCTAACTATTTCACTCAATCCATCACTCAATTTTAATATAAAATTTTATTCCATTCATTTTTCACAATAATAAATGATAATCGAACTTAACATAACAAAAAAAAAAATTAACAAAAACGATTGAGAATTCTCCCAATCATGTTGGAAATACACCAACCCCAATTGGGAATTAGATGTAAAAATCTATTTTAGGATTGATGTTAACTACTCATCCGATCACACTTCTACTGTAAAAAGTTAGTATAATACTGTAGCTATTTGAATGACAAGAATAATAATTGGTAAATGTGGAGAATCAGTGGACCACGTCACTGAGATGCTCCGAGTTACTGCAATGCAACTGCATGATGACGTAATTTCTCAAACAAACAAATCAGTACCCACACGCACTCTTATCTCAGATCACTCCTGTATATATCCTTCGTTTGTCATCTTTTCGTCCCTTTCCATTCTAGAAGCAAGTAATTACAAGGCGGTAGTGTAGTGTATATATACACTAAAGCATAAGGATATATTTATAAGACAATGATTTGGATATACTTGTTATCCGTCCGATTTCAAAATTTATAGATATCCATAATTAATTCTGCACCTTTATCTTAAAAAAAAAATAATTTTAAAAATAAAAATAAAAAAAATCAGAACATTTGTTAGAGAGTTATGATAATAAGCAGAGATATTAAAAGGAGCTGAACTATCATTTAAAGTTCAAACTCGACTTACTTAAAACATGATTTGAGTTAGATAAATAATTTAATTTTTTAAATTTTGATGATATTAAATATTATAAACGAATAAAATTTAAATTTGACTAGTTCAACTTGACTTGTTTGATACCTCTAATTTGACGAATAACGTTAAAGTGTCAAGTAACTAGTATGGGATATGATCTTTTCAAAGGAGCAAACAAAAAATTGTCAATTTCAGCCTTTGGAGAGGAAACAACAATACTGACCCGCTTTCTAACTTATGAATCTCTCCATTATTAAACTCTTAGAATATTATTACCAATATTTACTAGGACTATAACAATTTCTTTTGAATTTAACTTTATGGCAAAATTAAAGCGGGAAAATTTAAGTCTCCTATGAATGTATATACAGATGGTAACGCCGCTGTAAATGAAGTCCTCAGAAGACCACATCGATGGTGTTTCAATCCAGGCAATGAAGTAATAAGGAAATTTGGTTGACCAAGTCATGAATTAATGGATGTTGGAGCTATTTCGGTGTGGGGCACGACTTGTGAATGCAGATTTTTTTTTTTTTTACGGGATCTTTTATCTGTCCGTTTTCCATGCACAAGAGATTAGGTGATTTTGTGGCCACCATTTTAGGGTTTTGAGTCTTTTGACAATGATAGCTAGTGAGCTGAGTTCAATGAGACTTGCAACGTAGTGTATGGCATTGATGGTGTTCAAAGTATGAATCCACAACAAATAGGAGACGATGAATGGTCGAGGAAAGTAGAAGCATTAAACGAGTTGAGCTCGTTAAGTTAGGTTAGGTTTTTTTTTCTTTCAAGCATGAGTTCGGTTTATTTAACCAAACAAATTTTTTATTAATCTTTTAACAAATCGAATTCGATTTTTTCATTAAAAAATTATAATATCCCTTAGTGAATCATGTTTTAAACAAATAAAGTGTCAGTTCAGTTGTTAACATAAACAAAAATTTTATCGAACTCGAGTTTTAAATGAGAGCTCGGTTCGTTTAACACCCTAAAGGAAAGTATCACATATAAGGATATTGCATTAATTGAATTCTCTCATTCAAAGTTTTTCTTTTCATTTTAGGGATAAGATTTGATGTGAATAATGTAATATCAATTCATGTTGCCTGGTTTTTGTACAAGCAAAGAAGCAAGTCGTGGGGTAGTGATCGGAATTAAGTGCAAGTGTACACCAATCAAATTATAGTATAAAAGATTGTCGATCTCACAAAGAATTGTAATTTACTAATTATATATCACTTAAATAATTTTTCACTTATCTAAACAATTAATTAAAAAAAAATTTTATCTAACTAATAATTAAACAAATCTAAACTAGGTTTTTAACAATAAATAAAAAGCGTGCTAAGATTTTGATTTTACCTATCCAATCATAATTAGACCAATTGATTTATCATGCAAGTTATGGAATTTATTATATTGTGATAGTAGAATTTTCCTGAATTAGATTGTTACTCTATCTCTAGTTATAGCATCCCTATTCTAATTATTAGCTCCACAGTTTGCATGCGAAATTTAAATAATATGAAGCACATTAAGTTCTATGAAAATTATCGGATTCGTTAACTATTATCTAGTTAATTTACTACCGAAACTATACAAATAACCTAGACTATATCTAGTTAGATTTAATTTATGGTTATGATCCACACGAGTACTCACAAGTCGTCTCTTCTCGGTACTTAAATTATGTGACAAAAATCATCCAAATAACTAGTGATCAATTATTTAGAAGTATTAAGAACATGAATCATAACTCACAACACAATAAATTCACATAAAAAAACATAAAAAAAATGGTAGATCTAATTAATCATGAGTATGATCCATCTAATATTAGTACAAAAAAATTAGAATATAATTAAATAAAAAGAAAAAATTAAGATAGATAAAGCCATAATTACTCGTATAGAAATCATTCGTCTTGCGTCGAAGTCTCCTTACATATCACCGTCTCTATAACAACCGCTACTAAACGAAGACAAACTAATACTCCACCCGTCCCATAAAAAATGGTTTTTTTTTGAATTTTTTGGTCAAATTGACCAAATTTCAAATTAATAATTAACCTTATATATTTAAGTATTTAAACAAATGAACATTAGATTTAGGAGTACATTTGATGTAGTTTCTGATAATTATAGTTTCAATGTCTATATATGTATAGATTAGTAGTAATTTTGATTCAAAAAATGGTCAATTTGACTAAAAAATTCAAATAAAACCACTTTTTATGGATCGAATGGAGTACTAATCTATGATTTTGTACATACAAAGTTATAGGGGTAGATTGTATTTATAGTATCCATAATATGCAGATTACACAATCCGATTCTGATTAAAAATCTTTTTAAAAAAGTCCGGATCAAATCCCCCAAACCTGAATAGCATTAAAATCAATAATTCATGTGGACACTATTCACATATACTGTTCATCAAGTGGTATTGTTCACGACATCCCGTGAACAGTGCTGTTTTGTTCATTTAATTACATTTTTGTCTTTCTTCGGTCCTGATTTGCTTTTAGTCTATTTCTAGCCCAAAATTGCACCAAAATAGGGTAAAAATTTACAAAACAAAATTCAAACTAAGAGAAGTGATCTAAACTAAAAATAGAACAAATATTAATCATTTTAATTGGAGTATTAATGCAAATGAGGAAAAATCAATAATAAATTATAATAAAATATTAAACAATAAAGTCACTTATCATGTAGTGACCAAAGAAGTTATATCCTGTATTTAATACCACTCTAATTCGAAGAGATTACAAAATTTGAATCATGCAATAAGCATATGCTATAATTTGGTCTATTCTAATGTCCCAACTTCTATGGTACCTTCCTGGGAAGGCAATTTTAGCTTTCTTTTAGTTATTGTAAATGTCCAATACTGAATTCCCAGGTTAGATTTATCACCTACCAAAGTAATGCCAAAAAAAGCTCAGTCCATACCAAATTTACTACAGAGTACTCAGGTTAATTTATCACCTACCAAATAAATGCCAGAAACAGCTCGGTAAATAACAAATTTAATACACATAATTTACCACCGACCAAATAAATGCCAAAAACAGCTCAGTAAATTCCAAATTTACTACACACATATTATTAGACTGTAAAACTGGCTTTTCAGCTCAGGCATAGTAAACACACCTTATTGTACATGCTCTCTCGTCTCTCCTCCCCTGCAATAATACATAAATAACGAAATAATGCAAGTCCTATCTTGTCAAATTTTACTGCCGTCAGATAATTTTACAAGCTTCCATGGCAGGCCATCAATGTCCACAACCACCTTATGTATAACTTTTTCACAAAAATAACTTGACCATGTTCGAATTGCCAGATACCATTGCCAGAATTGTGGGTAAAACTTGTCCATGGCAGTCTTACGTTTTACATTTTCACAAAAATAACTTCGCAATGTTAGAATTGACAGATACCATTGCCAGAATTGTGAGTAAAACTGCCTGTTGAAATAATTAACCATTTTCAGAGTCGGCAGGGCAGAGCATCACCAAGACAGAAACTTGAACAGTTACAATTTCAAATATGTACATGACTTGGTCATACCTGTTTCAGCATTAAGAAGGTGCAATAAATATACTTCTTCCGTTCTAAAAAAAATCTTATTTGTTAAATTTTTATATTCCACAAAAAGATTTTCATTTTTGTTGATGATAATATAAAATAGCATAAATGTTTTAAAGTTTATTATGACAATTACAACGTCATGCCACCAAACCATCAGCAAACTAAACATACGTTATTACACCATTTATTCAAAAACTAGAGATACTTTTGAGTTATAGCAAAGTATGGCTTGTGAAATCTTAAAATTCAATTTATGATATAAATTAGTTAAATTTTCAAAATTCCAAAGTTAATATTTAGTAATATTTTATATTATATAGTTTACAATATTAATTTTAACATCAATCAAAATAAAATAATTTACTTAAAATTTAAATTTTAAAATTTCACAAATGTGTTGTACTAAAATGTAAATATTTCTAATTTTAAAACTGAACTATTAACTTATTGGTGATAAAACATTGGATTAAAATAAAACCATAGCGTTCCAAATTTTTTCTAGATGGGACCCGGTGAGAGTAAAGTGAATGGATCTGTATATTTACGACAATAATAATACAAAAGATGGTGGTAAATGAAAGGGGTTTTAACTTGTTAAGAAAACAATAGGGGCTCTAAGGAACTGAACAAATTTTCTAATTTCATTTTTCCTCTACACATCTTCTCCAAAAACTACATGATATGATAAATGATATCGGGAGAATAACACAAGCTCTTTTGGCAAGGAGAGCACAATTAAATGAAAATACACCCATTTTATCTAATTTATCACAAAACTACGTCGTTTCACCATTTCCCCAAGGCTTGACTTCTCCTTCTATGGTTTATGAAAACCTTAAAACAACACATCAAGACTCATGCTCTCCCAAGTTCGGAGAGCTTGTGCTTTTCTCCCGTGGCCTCTATATATCTGCCATCTGCACCTCAAGTTTTAAAAAGCATCTCTAAGGTATTGGATACTGTAATAACATTTCTAAGATCAACAAAACACAATCACAAGAAAGATCCTTATTAGAGACAAAAGAAATGTTAATTATTGATTTGTTAAATTTTGTACAATTATGCAATTGTTTGTAGAAACACAATAAAGAGAAAATACATGCTAATAAAATAATGAACACATGTACTAAATAATATACCTGGAATTTCAGAAAGTATTCACCTAATACTTTCACTATAGTGAAGTCACTCCAACCGAGAATTCTCAAGTTCTGCCATCCACATCAAACCCAGCACCCGTCCAACCTGGCCCAGCAGATCCTCTACTCTTAGGTATTGCTCCAAGTCCCTTTCCTCTTCCTAGGATTAGATTTTTCTTCTTCCTTCCTTCAGCTTCAACACGAGGTTGTTGATTGTGGCCATTGATGACGGGGACATTTCCGACATTTCCTTGATTGGAAACATTTCCAGGTGATCCACCTGAGGTTTCCAATGAACTAGGAACGGAAGTTCCGCCCGGAATTTTCGCACTTTGAACAGATGCCACTGGACTCCCACTCTAGAAATGATATCAAGATTCAATGTTATAGATTATCAAATTTTGCATGTAGCATTTAGATAATTCTTCACCAGCCAAATAAAAAAAGAGCGGAATGTATGCTGTTTTAGAAGCCCATAAATCAGACGATCATTTTTTGATATAAGATTCACGAAATTTCAACTAGTTTGTCTATAATTTACATGATAACCTGCTTATCGTATTTTCATCAGTGTTCTAAAATCCGTCTAGGCCCTAGGTGGTCCTCTACAGCCTCGATTGAGCCGGATTCCTAGTGAATTAATCCTTAAACCGCATCACTTTAATGAAGGTTTTCAAGTTCTGCAATTCTTGGAATGAGGTTGCTACAGCTTACGTGATTGTTTTTTTAGTAAATTTTTAAGTGAAACTTAGAAGCTTTAGATCTAATATACGTTTTATGTTAACTTATACAAATTTATACAATAGAAAGAAAATTAATATGATCACCCTAGGCGCCTAGGTCTGCCTAGCGATCTTTTGATCAGCTGTGACTGGACATAACACAGTGATTCATTAGGATACCCAACCGCACCCACCCTTGGTGACTCACTCACCTCTCTCACAGTGCTTTTGCACATGCACATAAAAAGAGATTGAAATGACCCAAAAAGGACATTTGAAACATCATATTAACAAGTCCATAACTCATGCATGTTTCATAATCCAAACCCCTTTATCTACTTATCAATACATCCTTACATCTGTTTGCGTTTTTCCTTATTTGCTTATGTCACACTCAGCTGTTCAGGAATTCAGATATAAAGATTTAGTGTATAATTTACATGCAAGAACTGAATGGGTACTTACATAAGGAACAGAGGTGGATGATCTGCTTGGATTTAAAGCTGCTAGCCTCCTTTTCAGTTCTTCCAGTCTTGCAAACTGAGCATTGTTGCTTTCTTGAACCTAAAAAAAGATTGTGTCAAGAAAATATAAAATACTCCGCATAACATTAGCAAGAGGTGATCTAAATTTACATTCATTGAAAATATATACCAGATGATTCAAGTCTTCACACAGCTTCTGCTTGACTGCTTCCTCATCCTTTACAGCCTTTGATGCTTCTTCCCATGCCTGGAAGGAAAACAAAACTTTCCATTAGACAAAAGCGTGAAACATTTCTGCATTGCCAACAAAGTTGGGAAGACCTCCGAAATCTGAGAACATTATAACCCTATGCATAGGAAGGAAAGATGAAAAACAAGGAAAAGGTCGATAAAGAAGTTAAGCACCCTATTGCAGTACCAAAGTGCAGCTAAAATGTAAGGTAAATGATAACGAAATACTTCCTCCATCCCAAAATAAAGGCATGAATACCGACAAAAATTGTCCTCAAAAGAACGAATTAAGTACATAAGTTAAGGCTATGATGTGAGATAAAGAGTACGACTATATTACCCTTAAAGTGAAGTACTTAGGATGTTTTAACTTTTAAGAAGAGAAGATTAGATACTACTTGCACCATTATCTATGGGGCCTATTATATGGTATATAAGCCAAAGTGCCAAACTTAGGGATAAACTCAGAAACTTATACTTTGTACCCTCTCCTTCAGTTGCCCTTCTTAATTATCATGTAAATTGTAATTTAGCAGTGAAGCTATTCTTTTGGGAAAGGATGTAAAACAGTTTATGTAATTCTTATAATAAGAAAAGCATATTTATGTAATATAGAACTAATATATTGGTGATGGTCGATTGAGAGGGAGTGCTTAGCTTTTTTTATTGCTTGATAAGCATGCCTAATATTTTAACTTATTAAAAAGAAAACTGCCTAATATCTTATGCTGTCTGTGCATCATGAAGAAAATATAATGCAATTGTGTATTTTAATGTTTCGACTATATATGAATCTAACAAAAAACTAAGGTTTCAGTGACCTTTCAACTCACCTCAGTTGGGTTTCAAATACCAAAGCAAATGATCATCTCAGTTAAAGAAATAGTGTATTTAGGAGCTAAATGACTGCACTGATTGTGCAGCAATTGACTGAATGACCACATAACCCAATTTATTTCAGCAAGACTCCGAGGATATACAACATAAAAACACTTACCATGTGTGGGAGTGGTAATTAAAACTCAAAACTGAAGCACTCTATAAGGTCAGGAACCACAATACAAAAACAAAAAGTATATTCTGAAGTATGTTCCATGACGATTGGAAAGAAAGCTTCAGATATTTGACAAGGACACTTGAGTCTGTTGGAAGAGACAAACCTGCCGTGCCTGTTCTTCTTTGTGTTTGGCGAGACGAATTTTCTCAGTTGACATTTCAATTTTCTTTCTCATGTGTTCAAGTGCTGAAGCATATTCATGCATGGAATAATCACATAACCATATTTATAGCAAATAAAAAATCACAAAATATCCAATTTAGGAAGAAGTTATTATGACAATAATACGCTGACCTGCTTTCTTCGGTCCAGCTGTAAGTTTCATCTCCAAATTAAGGTTTGTAAGCTCTTTTTCAACATCCCGGATTTTGGAATAATTTTCTTCAATATATCTGATAGGAAGCATTAAAAGATGATCAGGGAAACACCAAGTAAAAGGATTTGACATTAGACAACGAAGATCTATATTCACTACAAAGAAATCATAGCAGTAGTAAATACTTGGAAGCCATGATAAGAACTTGTACATGCCAGGAACAAAATCTAACTAATCTAATAGACCAAATCTGATCTCCTTATTAATCTACTCAAGCTAGAAGACTGGTTTTAAGCATCATAAGGACGAGATAAAGACAGATTCTGTGAAACAATGTACACTTTCAATCACAAGTAAAGGAATGCTTCACATTATGAGGTCCTAGCCACAAATAAACTAGGCTAAGATAAGCAAACAGATACTTAGTTACTGAAGCTCAGTTAACTTCTACATTTTCACACCAAAAGAACAAAAACAGTTAAATGTAAACTATAGCAACAATTGATCAATTGAAAATAGCACTGCAAAGAGACAGATTCCAAGGCTAACGTACTTTCTCAATTGAAGTTGCTCTTCTTCAATTACCTGAAGCAATAAAAACAGTAAATTGCAATCACTATATCAAATCAAAATAAAATAAAAAAATACTGGATAGAGTGAAAGGGGACCTTCTCGGTGTAGGAGATGACAGAAGATTCTCTGGCGAGACCGTCAGGTCCAATTTCAGGAAGTAGAAAAGGCCTCTCACTGTTAATATTAGTATTGACATTGTTGGCATTATTGGTGGCCATTTTTGGTGTTTTTAACGGATCTCTCTCTTCTGTAATCGATCGGCAACAAAACTCTGGGTGATCTAATAGAATACAGACAATTCAAAAGGAGAGCAAATTAATTACTTGCCCTCCTCTTGACCTCCGGATTGATGCAAACGGATTGAATTAGTCGGCCGGGAAATCTGTTTTATTTTACTAGGCCGTCAGATAAGGCATTTCCGCGATGAGTGATGCTGTAACGACTAATAAAATGTCTATAAATTAATATATTAAATCATAATTAATTAATATTTAATTATATATAAAAGAAATTTATTATTATAATTAATTAAAATTTAATATATTAATTTATATATAACTTATTAATGTATTTATTAGCGTATTCCACAATATGAAATTAGGACCTTCAAATGTCGTTGGCGTTTGTTGAGGATCATTTGTGTGTGTTATATTCACTCAATTATTTTAATTTTTTAAATTTTATTTTGATTTGAATGTCACATTATATTATTAAATTATTATGTCATTATAATTTTAAAAGTGTATATTTTAATTAATTTAAATATATATATATATAAATTAAATATAATAATATTTTTAATTTATTTTTAAAAAATAATAATTTTTTATATGTTATAATTTATTTAAACTAAAAAATGCATTTTAGTTTATTTAAAATAAACTATGACAAGCAAAATATTTTTTGCTTATTGAATACATCCTTGCATTCAATGCTTCTACTAAATCCCTAAATTAAAATTTAGGGAATTAGAGATATAATGAACTACCACTCACATTAATAATTAATAGTTCCGGCAAAAATGGTTTAAATATTAAATTTAATTGTAGAGATGAAGATCGATACCATACAAAATCAACATTTTAAAAAAACATTAACGTTGATTTGTTAAAATTAGTAAAAAAACAATATCTGTTTGTTAAATGTGCTTAGCAAAACAATATAGTTTTACTAAAAATGCTGATCATCCCAAATACAATCTAACGTACCAATCTTTTCTCAAAATTTAATTTAAACAAAAAAAAATAGCTGCTTCCAAGGAGTTGATACTTAATACAGCAGCTATCGGACTCAATATTGAGAAATAGAGAGGTTTCCCAAGATGTTTCCCAGTAACATGTCCTAGCATCACTTAAAAATGATGCATTACAATCACAATCAAGTAAAAACGACATGCATCAAAGGCCTGCGCCCCGTTAGAGCTATTGTTTTGTATTACACTGATTTATGCAACAATCAACTGCAACTTTGCATATAGCAAGACTCGTTCAAATTTTTCTAGGACCTGTCTACCCAAATATCAGATGAAAACAATTATTGGGCCCAGCGGGGTGCCTAGATTACTACAGCTTTAACAGAAACAGATAAAAGGATGCCACAGTTTACTCTTTTTCCTTTTCTCGCCCTGCGAGTTTTGTTAAGATTTCGTACACTGCCTCTTTCGTGGGCATGGCAGGGATTGCTCCTTTCTCTGTTACGGTTACGGCACCACAGGCATTTGCAAAAAGAAGAGCTTCTGTTAGTTTCTTCTCATCCTGCCAAGCAGAACATTACCAAGAATATAAGAAAACACAATTCAATATCGCCTTTTATAATCAATAGTCTAAAGTTTCCTTTTTTACACAAATTACTAGTTTGAGCTATATGAAACTAAAGCAAGCATAATATCCATTTCATCACGAAAATTACACAAATTCCTATTGCAATCTGCAAACACTGAGTCACCTGATAAAGATTCATGTTGGAAGCTAAGCTGTGCAGTATCCCACCAACAAATGCGTCACCAGCACCTGTTGTGTCCACTGGTTTCACTTTAATACCAGGAACTCTACCCTTAAATTTCTGCATAACATGTTGGTTGATGTCGTTAGGGCTGATAACTCAGTAATACTCTGAAAGCTAAAAAATAACGAAACATGGAAAATATAATTTTGAAAAAACAAGAAACAGTAATCAACAATTCTGGGCAACAAGAATCAGAAAGCGGTCTTCAAAAAAACAGAAACGACTTCGGCCATTTGATATTTATGACTTATGAATATAACTGATAACCTTACCTTGGTATAATATCTGCAGCCCTCAGACCCTTCAGTTACAAGCAAAAGTTTAAGGTTTGGGTGATAAAGCTTTGTTAAGACCACATTATCATCGTAAGGATCTTCACCTCCAGTTAAGAACGAAATTTCATCCTCGCTTACCTGCCGGTTCACAAATCCCGGTAAGTGCTACATAGCATAGTGGTTTACTCTTAAGTCATTGACACCGTACAAATACTATTGTATTAGGCCCTGATGAGTGGAGGAAGCTTAAAGATCGTCACAACTTTACTATCATCAATAAAGAACTCTATTGTTGGAACAAAGGTAGTAAAATTTAAAATTATACCTTGATAACATCTGCTTGGTCCCATATGCTCATTATACCCTCTCGAGCAGCTTCTAGTGATGGCCACAATGCCAACCTCAAATTTGGATCATACGAAAGGATGCTACCAGATTTTTTAGCGATCTCCATTGCAGCAAGCTGAGTAGACCTACATGGTTCTTCAATCAAACTAATTGAGCCGTAGTGAAAGATCGTGGCCTGGTTTAGATATAATTCAACCAAATCAACACCTGTGCTATGAGTTACTTATAAATCAAGTGATGCATTATCTACGAGGAAGAAAAAGACGAGGAAAAGCAAACCTGCTTGATAAGGTTCACATCAAGTTCTGATACATGAAGAAGCATATCCGCACTAGGATTGCGGAAGAACAGAAATTCTCGCTCGCCATCTGACCTGAGTGTAACAAATGCCAGTGCTGTCCTTGCAGTGGAGTCAAATCGCATGCCAGAGTTGTTGACCTTGTTTTGTTTCAAAATGTCAGCCAACATGTACCCAAATTCATCCTTCCCCACCTGACATACAGTATTCAAGGTTTTCAGATCTATTACTGCATTCAAGTTAAAGGAAGGAGCAATTAACAAAAAGAAAAAGTATGACCCTTGTACATTGAAAGGATGATACAAAAGGAAGATCTACAAGACAGCTAAGTCAAGGTAAATGGCTAGCCAAACACATAAATGATCGTAAAACAATTTAGTCAATCTCAAAGCACAGGTTCGTCCCAAATGTAAATCAATTATAAATCTCCAAAAACCATTTATACACAAGTTCCTCATAATTTATATTCCGCAAACACTTCACCATACAACCTCACTAAACACGATACAACAGAATTTGGTACCAGCCCTCCTTGCAAGTCTCACCATCCAAAGCCCCTTAAAAACGTAACCAATTACTTATAAATTAATTTAGAAAAAAAAATCAGTAAACCTATGCATGTTTAGTGTGAGATACAGTGCCCAGAATGTCTATCACCAGAGGACACCTACCTAATAGTATTCTAACCAAAGTCCAAGTAAAAAGTTTCAATTTTTGAATGCTATAATTGCTTTAAATAATCAATAGTGTCTTTCCCTGTAACATGGATTTTTGTTCAACCCACACGCAAAGTATTATGCATCCACTAAGAAATCAACACTTTGATCATCCCATGTTCTCCTTTTCCTCGAGATGGCAAATCAGAACTAACCAGCAACACACACATTCCTAGGACACGATACTATTAATGTTTGTAGGTCCAATTACAATAACTTTCAGATGGAAAATTCTAGGATAGATGTAAAGCATCTGCTGCTTCTATTCCTGGGATAATAACTATGCATCATAAAAGGTAATAGAAGACAGAAGTTGCTCAATTTACCTTCCCTATGAAAGCTGAAGAACCACCAAGCCTTGATATACCAACAGCAACATTAGCAGGAGCACCACCTGGAGCTTTTTTGAAGGCGGGTGCTTCTGCAAGTGAAACCCCCCCAACTGTAGGCACGAAATCAATCAACATTTCCCCGAAACATGCAACCAGTGAACTCTTTTCCTGTTTCTCTCCATTGGTATTTAAGGAAAGATCCTTAAAATGGCCTACATAAGTGCAGTTCCTCATAAATAACAGTAGAAAAAGTAGCTTATAGTATTGATTACAAAAACAAAAAGATGGGACTTCTAATATATGATCCACTTAAAAAATGAATACATGATTAATCGAACAACCAGAAAGGCATCTCAAAATAATATTTTTGAGGAAATAACAATCCCCAATTAAGAGCAATTTGCAAACTTCATATTGACTACGTCAAGAAAATGATTTTTGAAAACAACATTCAAATTCCATTTCTGGAAATACCCCATTTTTCAGGTTGTAAAGAGTAAAACTGTTTGATCCTTTTTGCCCTCAAGAAGAAAGGTCAATGAACTTGATTTAAGGGTCATTGAACTTGATTTACCCTTTCACAAGTCTTTGAACAACTACTGATTGTAAGTAGATTACAGATGCCATGCGGCCATGCCCTCAAATATGTAGAAATTTAATAAACATGAACCGATACATCGGGCACAAGAAAGAACATTCAGCAAGGCATTAACACCTTCATTACAAATGAACGATTAAGACATTACACAACGATATAGTAATATAAAAATTCAATGCACAGCTAAAGAAACCCACAATCATATTAAAGAAATCGAAATCGAATATCCGAAGCTCCAAATCCCTAACCTTCAATAAAGTTCAAGGATTTCGTGTGTGCGTATATGTGTGTGTGTGTGTGTGTGTGTGTGTGTGTAAGTATATGCACATTTAACCAACAATACATACAAGAAGACGAACCTAAAGTGGGTGATTCTGCCATTGTAATGATGGAGTTAGCAGCGCTGAACTCAGAGATTATGAGGATATTAACAAGAATTTACAGATATAACGAATGCAAGAAAGACAGAGAGATTGATATGGTGTCAGAAAAGATTAAAGAACGAGTGAATATGGAAACTTGGAGACGGGTCTTGAGTTCGACAGAAAATTGATGCAAAAATTATAATCTGATCGAGTTTATTTGCCCTCACGGCATGTGTCCTCGCTTTCATACTATACGCATCCGATCGTATACTGCTAGATTAGATTCCATTTTCTTTTATTTTTCTTCTTTTTTTTCCCCAGAAAATATATTAAAATAAGATAAATTACAATTTAAAAGTATATTCCAGAAATTTTAGGTGTAATTTACTTTTGAATTTGACTTGTCAATTTTTCTCTTGAACTAAATTGGCTTTTCAATATGAAAGGGTCTACACCATTCTAATCTAAAGGCCGTTATTATTATTTTTAATAAAAAAAATGTTTTCTTTTTATTGGGATGTATTCCAAAAAATTTCAATTTCTTTTTGTAAATTTAAAATTTATTATTTTTCATTCGGCCTGAACGATATCTAAGCCTAGTATTCCTTGGCTACATTTGGAAGTCAAAAAAAAAAAAAATTAAATTTAAAATATAGCCAAGTTCACTGGTGTGAATTTTTATTTTCTTGCTTAAAATGGTTAATCCAGCATGTTTACTTCCTTAAATATTGTTTTGTTTCTCCTAATAATATAGCTTAATAGGTTTGTTAGCATAAAAATTTGTCAGCTTCTTCATTTAATAATGATGGTTACGTTTATCTACCTATGAGATAATAAAGGCTGGTACCAATTCTAATAAATTGTGTATACTAGTACTAGACTCCAGTCTTGTTTGAAATAATTTATTTTAAAATAATTTATAATTTATTTGTTAATTAAAATATATTATGAATTAAAAAAAATTAATAATTACTTTTTTTGAAATAAATTAGTAATATTATTCTATTTAATTTATATTTTTTTCAAAATTAATAAAAATAATTAATTTTAAAAATAAATTATAATTAATTTAAATAAGTTGCACGAAACAAACATAGTTGCTTTCCTTTACTTTTTTAGCAAAGGCTATTGTGAGCGTCACCATTAAAATGGTTGCGTTGGATTTTTTTTTTTATTTTTTGAAATAAGAATATAATATATTTTAGATTAAAAAGAGAACTAGTAACAATAAATATTTAATTAATATTCAAATTTAAATTTAAAATAAAGTTAATAATGAAATGGTTGAAAATTACTATTCTCAAGATAAATAAACATTTACCATCCATTCTCACGTTCTTTTAATTTTTAATTAAAATTGATTGCTAATAACACATTTTACTCTCAATTTTTTTAATGTAAAATACTATTCAATTTATTTTTTTAAAAATGAAAAACCAAATGCTACGTAAATAATTTAATTGAAAATACGATATATAAAAGTATATTATATAGTACTCTTTCAGAATCTGAGATGTTTATTGACTTGTTTAATCAATTTCTAAAATTTCAAAGCAAAAATTAATAGTATGAGTTTATTAAAATATTGAAATTAAGAAACATAATAATTAATACTAATATTTTTAAATTATATTATATTTATACTTAAATGGAACTTTTTTATTAAATTTTAATATTTTAAAATTAATTTTACAAAATATATATATTTCTCTAAATTTGAATACCACATAATAATTCAAAGGTGGCTGTAAATTATGCCGTGTTCCAGAGGAAAACCAACTCAACATTGGTGGGCCGTTCAAATGTCTCTAGATGCGCCGCAAAAATTTTTCAATCATGGGACCAACACATGTAGAGAGCGCGCTTCATCCGGTTATATAGAAATGGTGTGGTACAGGTTATTTAAAAATAAATTATAATTTATTTAATAATTAGATTATTAAATAATTGATTAATTTTATTTACTGTAATTTTTTAAAAATATATTATTGAATAAATTTTTGAAAATTAATTTTTTTAAAATAATTATTATGTGCTTTAGCAATTTATATAATATAAAAGTAATTTATTAAATAAGCTGAAACAAACAAAAATCTAAAGTGATTATAGTTTTTTACTATAATCACTTTCAAAAAACTTTACCAAATAGTCACATAATGAGATACTCCGCCTATTTCTTAAATAATTGTCTATTTATAAAAAAAAATTTGAATTATTTTTGAATTATTTTTTTTTATATTTAAAACAAAAGTCAAAGTATATTTCTTTTAATTTTATTATCTTTAATATTTTCAATAAATTTTGTTCTAATAATTTTTGCTTCAATAAATATTTTTATTTATTTCTCTCTCTTTATATTTTAAAATATTTTATTTAAACTAATAAAATAATAATTATTTTCATCAATCCATGTACATACATTTAAAAATAAAATTATTTAGAAATAGATAGAGTAATATTTATGGTTTATCTTACTCCCTCTATACAAAGTTTAAATGTTCTAATTTATTAACAATTTTTGACACATATTTTAAGATATTTTCATAATAAATTTATATATTTATATGTTTGATATGTATTGACTATTGGAAAGTACGACATATAAATATATTAAATATAAAGAAAATAATCTATAAATAAAATTTTATAATGTGTTAAATTTTGTGCCGAACATAATCCAAAAATTTAAACAATATAATTTAGACTGAGGGAGTGTTAAATTATCAACGTTTATCAATCGATTTAAGGAATTAGATTGATTGTCTTCTACTATTAAATTTAATGAAATGTATTAAATTAGTGACAAAATTTTATTTTATTTTATTTTTAATTATAGCATATAACAAGAAAAAAAATCATCTATTATAAAGTATAGTGGAAGATGTTGATATAAAAACTATATTCCGTCACAATTTATAAGGAAACACATGAAATTTCACAATTAAGATTAAAACTTTAGCGATTAAATCGAATGAAATGATTATGAGATCTCATCAAATTATATCTAAGTGAAAACTTAATATACACATACATATAGGGTTTGACATGGTTAAAATATTTTATTTAATTATTTTAATTTTTATTATTTAAAATTCAATTAAGCAATTTAGATTTATTAATATTCGCAACTAATATTTGTGGACATCCTCCTCCATTAATAATAAACGACGAATGTGTTTTGTTTGACAAATGTCCACTGATAATACTAATAGACAATGATAAATTTAAATTTTTGAATAATATTTTAAACGATAGAAATTAAAATAATTCATTACAATCCCACAATTATGTTCAGTTATTTATTCCCACATATATATATATATATATATATATATAATATGAAATAATCACTTCCTAATCAATTTTCCATGTAACAGTATTGTTGTTTTGTCAGCATGTTTCCAGTTTGCAGCAGTTCAAGCATTAATAGCACAATTACAAAGGCTGGGGTTTGTTTTTTGTTTTTTGCCAGGGAAGAGTCGACGCCCAAGGTTTCGTATTTGTCAAAACCATGGTCTTTTGTCTCTTTGTAGCAGCTGGCATTGAGGTGATTAATAATAATGCAGCCGCCCAAAAAGTATGTCTCTATTCAATTAATAAATTACTCACGTCACTAGCACACTCTACGATTTATTACATTTTATGTTACAAAATTATTAAGTTTGTAAATAAAATTAAATAATTTAAAATTTATTTGAGATTATTTGATTAAAAATTTAATTTAAACTCAATTCAAAA
>JAUMHB010049977.1:0-16700 GCA_032359685.1 Pittosporum tobira
AAAACCTTTTAGTTGAATAAAACTTGAAATACATTAATCTTAAAGTGAGAGATTTAATCAAAAACTTATTTTATACTCCTTTTTTAACCGAATCTATTATAATAAATATATGTACCAACAATTTTTCCTTTATGGGATAGGTTTATTGTAATTGCACCTATTTTAGCTTACATTAATTTGCCATGGCTGCCACTATGATGCCATTGGCATTTTCATTGGCTACCGTTACGGTTTCCATTTGCACTTTAATGGTTACTATTGTGGCTATTATTTGCATTTTGATGGTTGTTATTGGCACTGTCATGACAACCACTGACGTAGAACGAGTTTATCTTTCCAGTTGGATTAAAAATTGTTTTAATTTAAACATATGTGTAAAATGTGTGTCAAAGAAATTTTAATATGAAAAATTCTGAAATTAAATTTTTATTTTTTTCATTTTAGGCTAGAGGGAGCAAAACCATTTTCATACCAATTTTTCTTTGATAGTTTGATGAACTCAAAGCGAGTGGTAGATTTTTTTTGTTGTATATTTTTATTTCTAATAATAGTATAATTAGAGACTCAAATCAATTCTTGACAAGCCTTTCATTCATTCAGTGTTAGTTGGCAGAGGGGATTACTATGAGAAATGACAATATTTTTCATTTTTGAATGTCCTAGAAAGGTTGTAATATTATAATTTTAAAATTCTAATTATGATAAAAATTGGTTAGATTTTCAAATTTTCAAACTTGAAAGTAATAAAATAAAATAAAAAAATACAATTTGACTTTTGAGTTTTGAGTTTTAAAATTTCATAAACGTTACAAGTCATAGGCATTTCTAATTTTTGAGTAAAAAAATATCAAAATAAAATATTTATTTAATAATATAACTCGTATAATGGAAATCGTCCCAAAATAAGGCTAGGATTTTCACCTTAGTCCTAATTAGGGCAACGTGACATTCCACGTGACAGTCCAGCCAATCGGCCATCCACAAGACTTGGCCACCCACTTCGCCCAAAAAAGAATCTGTCTCGGCCCTCGGCATCCAGAAGGTTCAAGCTTGGTCATCGGCCTCTAAAAAGTCTTGCACCCGCCTCAATCCGGTCGGATCATCGCCGTTGGAGATTTTCAAACTATGCGCCTTGGGCCCAGGCCTCCCAAGATAGCGAGCCCAATCCACCTCATCGATTGGACCTGACTCTGCCTGATCCGGGTCCGGGTCCAGCGGCCCAAAGGTCATAAAACAAGTTCCCAGGTGGTGTCCAATCAGCCGCTCAACCCTGCAACTATGTCAACTCAAAAGAGGCGCGCCATATCTGTTGTCAACTCAAAACAGACGCACCAAGTCTACTTTATCAGACTGCGGGTCAAGACAAACTCTGCAAATACTACCTTTTCTTCACAGAGAAAGGCATCCGAAAATTCAACAAAAGAGTTCAAGCTCTGCAAAAATACAAATACTCCGGTAAACCCTTCCCTCTCTCACTTAATATTCAGATTATCACCTTAATCTTCGCTAACTTAAACATCGGAGAGGAGAACGAGGAAACAAACCTCTCGTGTTGCCCGTGTTTCAGGTAAGCTCACTATTGCTAACGAGTGTCTAGATGGAAACAAGGTTTGGGCGGATCAAAGGTCGAGTTGGTCCCAACATCGTAAGATAACTAAGTGAACTTGATTAGAATTTCAAATGAATGAAGATGTACATGGGAGGAGCTGAAACCAAATTTATTGTCCCAAATGATTACATCACGTATCCATAATTATTTAACAGTCCACAACTGATTGTCCATGGCCAAAAATTGGAGATTTTTTTGCTATGTGAGATGTACATGTAAAGATTTTGTGGGCAGGAGTTGACCATCTTACTGGTAACTTGGAAGTAAATGCTTTGTGCGATCAAAGTAAATGCTTCCAGGTTCCTGCGGAAGCTTGAAGATCAGCAACCTCTGTCCTGGCAATTATTGGCTGAAGTTAGCATATGCACTTGACACTAATCAGTAAAGCAAAATAAATACTCGAAGGAGCATTTTTTTTCAATGCTTCTATTATTAGGAGGGGGATTTTACCGCCGTACCCAATTTGAGCTTCATGATCAGATTGGTTATCAAGGAGGTTGTCACTCAAGTTTTCTTTGTCTGAATCCATCTCATTGGATGAAAGCAACCTCCTCTATATCAACACAATAGAGCAGCTTTAAAATGAGTTAAACTTCACCAGACACTATAAATGAACATCAGGCTGATGGAAATAAACAGGGGCAGGCTTTTAAAATGAGTTATCTTCATTAAGCAATATCATCCATATTACATTATAATGTTGTCAATAAATTCAGTTGCGAGAGAAATCTGAAAGAGAACTTATGTGATCCTCAAAACAAGGGCTAGTCAAATTGATCGAGAGATTCTCCATCAGCAATAACTCCTAGACATGAGACAGAAAGAACAAATAGATAAAACGGATCCTTGATGCATAAACTAAACCATGCACTTGGAGAAACTTACAACCACGAACAAGTTTTTAAAGGCCTTTTGATACCTCAAAAGTTGTACTCTTTAATCCCAAAATCTCATAGGATTATACAGTTCCTCACAAGTAGTCTACACATGGTCCTTAGAAATTAAAACCAGTCCATGGGATTTTAATCCTATGACTAATCTTAGCATCAAAACATACTTAAATGTGCTTACATGTACTAAAAAAGTCTAGAAAATAGGCTAACTGCATCCATCATATTGCAAAAAAAAAGGTGGAATGAAGCAATGCAATTCCATGAGGTTTTGTCAACATTATTACAATTTTGACTACTTGGGGTCTTTTGTGAAGGTGATGATGGCTGTACATGTTATTTTAATTGCGTTTCATATATTTCTGAAATATCATCGTCTCAGAATTCTCAAATTGGAACTGCACAAAGTTATTAACATCTACTCCGTAATAATAAACAAAACTCAAATTTATTCCCTTATCGGCCGTCTACTTTACTCAAGTAGAGAAATTTAGAAGAATGGAGATTAACATTGCAGCAATCATCTTAGTAAACTCAAACACGAGGGATCAATTAACCTAACTTAAGACTTTTATTTAATGCAAAATCCTCTGTATTACTATGACTAAAAGATTGGCTTCTACCCTGATTCAAACATCCCCAACTCCTTGAGAAATAAACAGGATCAAAAATGCCCGTCTCTAGGTCAAGTAAATTAAATACTAACAGAGGAAAACACTGAAGGTCCAGAAATGAAGCCTGACCACCAGTCCACACCTAATTTCAACATTTTTTAGCAGAAGAAACATGCATAACCTCCATCTGAGAGGGAGGAAGCTAAAAACAAAAAAGACAAGTTCGACTAGGAGCTTTGTTTTTCATTCACCGCACACTGTTAGAAAAATGAAACTCCAGTCAATGAAATGACAAGTTTGAACAAGTATATTGTTTTAACATCAATTGGATACACTTCTTTAGGTTTTTGAACATGACCAGTTGTATTGGTGTCAATAACACTTGCAATGAAACTGTATACTTCAGCAAAGTCGGGCAGATCTGCATGAAATAGGAGTTATTAATGCCCAAAACAGCATGAGGAGGATAGAAAAGGCGATCATACAAAACTGCAGCCAACATACATAGATGTCTAGTAATAGCACCATCAATCACAGTATTCTTCCAAAAAATTATCTTGAGGACGCATCATTTACAAGGAGAATTAATTTATTAATTCAACATGCACAAACACACTTAGCTATATTTTCGTTTCATATATGTATGAATGTTCCTCGTAGTAGTATAATTTCCACAAAGTGTCACAAACAGAAGTTCACATACCACGCTAACACTTCCTATCATTTCTTCATCCTTTTCCGCAATTATAATGAGGAATTTCAACTGAAACTATCGTCAATATCAAACTAACAAACTGAAGTAGACCAAAGGGAGAAAAAAAATTGAAGAGAGAATTTCTTATATTCATATAACTCTCAATGATGTTCCATGACTCCTTTGATCGTTCAATTTGCATGTTGCCATGGGTTGCCTGATAACTAAACCAGGTTCAGGTGGAGCAGGCGAGGTTTGGAAAGATTTGGTTAGTAGTGAAAGCATGAGAACTGCCAAACATGCCAGGTGTGACTAAGGATACATCAAGTTTTATTATGACAATTAAGAGAACAGAATGTACCATTTTTAGAAGCTTTTGGTAGATATGGATGAGCAGCTTTCCTTGAGGGAGGTAAATGTACATTAGTTCCGCTTTTCTGAACCTTCAGAAAGTACTTTTGAGCATGACTACGTATCTGCTCATATTATCCCAACTTGTTATTTGTTTCAAATTGCATGCATGACTTAGTATGTGATTCATACAATATAGTCCAGAAAAACAAATGCACTTGAGAGTTGAGATTACCTGGATGGCAGTCTTAGAACCAATAAATGCTTCAAACTTTTTCCAGTCCCAGTTGAAGCTATATAGGAGTACATCACAGGAATAATTAGGCAACTAACTCCAACCAGCATGAATAAAAACATGCATTAAAGGGCCTTTACCCCTAATAAATTTTCTCAACAGCAAATGACTAGCCCATATCTCATGTATATACACTGCTATGTGACTACATGCTACTCCTCTATTCCAAAATTAGAGATGGCTATTGAAATCAACAAACATAATAAGTTACAATAATTATAATGGTTTCCGCTAAAACAAATAAATTCATAGCGATTTTTAATTTTACGTTTTAGAAAATTGACTAGAAAAATCATTAACCATCTACTGTCTAGTAAGTTTAAAATCAAACAGCTATATTCCATCCAAAAAGACTAGCATTAATTATTTTTCTTCGAAAAAATTGCTTGTCTTAACTTTATATACACTGGGGATGAAGTTCAGTAAATTCTCATTACTCTATCAGCTAAAAAATGTGGCTTCACACTCGAGTAGAAGACGTCATTATTGGGTTTACTGAGCAAACTGGCTAAATGATTTCACATACCAAACTTAGAATCCCATCTAACAATTTAAACTCAGAAAATAAAAAGCAATCAAATTATGTAGCGAAAGTGAAGATAACTCACCGTTGAAGGGCTTCAAGGAACTTGTCGCTTTCGGTTTCAGTCCAGGTCTCCCTGGATTTAGTAATGGTATAGGGTTTTCGGATCTTCTGGAACGGGACATCCATAGGAGTAGAGGTAGAGCCAAGATTGGGAATGGCCATGCCCAAGGATCCAAATAAGTGTCAATAGAATTGCCTCGGTATAAGAGTTAATGACAGAAGCACCGGTTTAGGAAAACTTCTCGGACTAATTACGACCGGTGGGCTACTAAACTACGAGTCCGGGAAGTCTTAATTTTAGGAATCCTAGTATTTAATATGGAGTGACATTTATAAAATATTTAATAATTTAATTAAGTTAATTTATTTAATAAATTAACATATTTGTTTGATATATTTTAATTAGAATAGCTTATTTACAAAAAAAAAATATTTAAAATAATTTACGAGCAAATTTAGTCATTTGCCAAAATTAGTGAAGATAATTTGGATATAAAATAAGTATTTATCAAATAAGTTGATAATTCATAATAAGCTGAAGAAAAAAAAACACCTCATTATTAGTTTTTTTTTTTCCTCTATAATAAAATGTTGTACATTACTTATAATTTATTATTAAAAACTTACAGGAATAAATTTTTAAGAATATTTTTATTTCATGTTTAGTTTTAAAATAAATGTTTAATTTTCTGGACTCGTGTTATGCTTTATTATGAATTGAATGCCAATAACTTCACTTATTAAAATGAGAATCTTTATCAAACTAAATACTCAAAAAGATATTCTTTTTCTAAGTTGAAGGTGATAAAATTACGAAAAAAAAGTAAAATTAATAATGTAATTATCATATTAAAATTCTTTTTACTTAAAAAAATAATTGACAAATAAAACTCATTTGTGAAATAAAACTAGTACGAGAACTTAGATTCATATTCAGTCCATTCATGATAGAGGCCCCCCATAAGGCTAATATGTCCACGATCTATTAGTACTCATAAGGCGTCCGTACATTAGGATGGAAAAAAGTCTCCATGCATTTGTTGTTTTAGAGATGCTGACCGATGTGACATATTTTTCTTGTAGTGGTTGATTCATTCTTTTTGTCACCGAGTTGGAAGAGGGGAATGTAATGATATCTGACTTTGTCTACGTCTCGGAATGTTATTGCTCGGATATATATAAATGCCAACCGGAGATCTTGGGAGCTTCCAAGCACGGATTAGTTGTGGGTGGCATACGACGGAATTCCAATGTCTTGAAACCATGGTGAAACTGAAGAGTTTTTTAATTTTTGTTTGCCAAATACATCAACTGGGGCCTTTGACCCTGTCGTCATCGGCATTTGGTCTCCCCGACGACGTTTGGGGGAACTACCACCCGACCAAGGAGGAGGAGGTGGCGGATTGTATCACAATAATACTGTTGGGCTTAATTTATGGTTAAGGCTTGGATTGGTGATGATAGTGACGAAGAGCGAGCATACGTATAAGTGGAATTGGTCTTATCATTTTCATCTATATCTGGCAAATTCAATTCGAATCGATTCTGACCACAAATTGTGTGGGAAAGCTCTCATAATCTATCTGACCTATCCAAAGTTCAAACTCGAAACATTTGAATGGGCAACTGATTTATTTCTATTGGTGTCAAACCATGTTAGTAACTTGAATGCTTCTTATTAAGCATTTTCTCATTAGGCGCTTAATTTAATCAAGCAAAATTTTTTTATGCTTATTTAGAAGAGGTGCAATGAGGATAATCACACACTAAGGACTTATATTCCGACCTTATCCTCTGAAATATCAAACTTAAATAATTATTCGTATACTATTGTGAGACAATTTTAATATTTTGAGTTGAAGTATATATAAAATTAAATTACTCATTGACACTATTACTTACAAAATAGTTTACGAGTACACGTGTAATTAAATTTTTTCTTAATTAAAAATGAAACTAGAAAAGGATAGGAATTTGGTGGTATAGGATGACATTTGCCATCCACAATTTTATTGCAAATATTGAAGTGGTATCTAAAAATGCCAATGTTAACATTAAGACGTGGCTTTTTAGGAAGACACGGTAACAATCTCAAGTAACCAATACGATACATTCTTATGTTTACATATATAATAAAACGTCGGCTGTCAATAGCAATATATTTGGTGCTAATATCAATCTGCATGTGATTTTATCAGTCATTAGCACTTGGCACATGGGAATATGCTTATGCCAAGTTCCTGCAAAACATCGAACACAACACACTGAATTCTGCTAAATTGCAAGAAAGCTTAATTATTGGTTAATGATAATAGCTAGTATCAATACAGTTCTTAAAAATACTTGGCCCCTCAAATTAGCTAGCTTTGCTTTGCAATAAATAGTAGCAAAAGTTAAATAGATTTGCATTTATAGCATAAATTTATCTATCAATATTTAAAGTAACAAATTTTACAATATGAAAAAACCATTAAAGCATATCGCCATTTGCAGTATATCATGTCATTTCTTTTAGAAAGTGACATTACCACATTTTTACACGGCTCCTCCCCTCGCATTTATAGCAAAGATGGTCACAAAAGCATTAATGCCAGACGGCTTTTACAAAATATTTGAATCCAACAGGATATTAGGACGTCAAAGAAAGACCAATGGATTACGTTTCAAGTTGTGAATGAAAATTACATTAAGATAATTCCTCCTTCAAAGTACCAATCAAGCAGGGAACGCAAAGAAACTCTAATGCTACTTTTGATTCTTATTCTGTAAAAAAATTAAATGAAATAAAATTTTACATAAAAATGATTGATAATTAAAATAAAATGTATTGTTAATCCTAAAATTTTAATTATTGAAAATTAAGAAAACGTGAGAATAATACATAAATATTTATTCCTCTTGGAAGAAGTGAATTTAATCTATTTCATTTATACCTTCATTTTAAACTTAAGTTATAGTGTTAGCTAATCATTTCATTTTAACCACCGTTCAATTTTAATGTAAACTTTCATTTCATTGCTTTTCTGCAAAAAATGAAAACCAAACGCAACATAAAATTAACCAAATTAAGAATCAAATACAAACTAGTAATATTGTGAATAGAATATAGAGGCATCATGATATGGATGTGACCCGGACTGAGTTATCTGCCGATCCAGTCAGAAAGATGGGTAAGGTGGGGTGCCAATCTACTGTAGTAATAGCGGCACTATGAGGAAGACTTCGCATCCCATTCATATTAGCTCGAACCTGCCAATCCATATGATAACTTCGCATTAGAGTAAAACCATGAATTGAATGCATTGTCAACATGTGTTTTTCGCCCCGAAAGTGATCAATATTTGACGCGTGCATGTGCGTGCGTGCGTGTGTGTGTGAGAGAGAGAGAGAGAGAGAGATAGAGAGAGAGGATCTACCTGATATATGGGTGCTCTGACTGAACCAGATGTCACCAAAAGTCTCCTCCCATTAGCATCTAAAGCCATTTCATGTCTACAATGTAGTGAGAGCTGAGAGTTACGGAACCTGCATAACGAAACAGAATGCAAACTCATCAAAGAAACATCTTACATTTATCTGGAATGAATATCTCTTTTCCCCAAGGATTAAGGTTTGTATGTGACATAATCATTTTCAATTAATTTTTATTAATTAATTTTAGTGTTTAAAATTTTGTATCAAAAATTATTCCAAAAAAGATTTGAATCTCATTTCCTAAGAGATGGAGCATTACGTGAACACAAGACTAACATAAATTTACCTTGTATTGATTGGTACATTCAATTGTAGATTTAATTATCAAATAATCAAAATATATTGATCAAAAATAAAAACTTCAAGTACCTGTTGCAATTTCTTGACCAAAGAACTTTACCTGGAGTTTGCAAGCTCCATTCAAATATCTGAAACAAGTACCCAGTTTACTTTATTTGAAACTAGCTTACCGTTAGAAATTCATCTATACCCAGTTTACTTTTATTTGAAACTAGCCTAGCGCTAGAAATTCATCTTCTTAGCAGAAAAATGATACCACCTCCATTCCAAAACTAGAGATACAATTTGATTTTTTGAGTTGATCTGTGAAATCCTTAAATACAAAATCAATATGAAAAATAAAAGTTGAGTTGGACTCAAAAAGAGACTCTAATTCTGGAAAGAGGGAGTAATGAGTAAAAGTTAGAAATTCATCAAAAAATAAATAAATTTGGTGAAACAGCAGAAGCCACCACTGATAGTTGACCAAACTTCAAGCCAAAATCGTTTCACTTGCCTTTCCATCTGAATCCAAGCTAAAAATACTGGTCTCATCGGGCCCAAAAAGAACAGAGCTAATAGCGGAATCATGAGCTGGCCATCCAGTAATTTGCAGTCCAGCAGACATATCTTTAGCCTACTTAAGGACACACATGTATACATGCATGGGTACACCTTGTTGCAAATATTAAAGAAGTCATACAGCTATAAGAAAAAATAAACTAGAAGGATACCAAACATATGAATCATTCCATCGCTTGCAGCAGCTGCTAAAATCTTCCCATTGTGGTTGAAGCATAATGAAGTAATTGCTGGAGGATCTTTACCAAGGGGAAGGACTGCCTTCAACAAAGTCAGAAATATTAAGGCATAATTTTCAGTGAAAAAGGAAAAGGAAAAAAAGTCTAATATCAAAAGAAAAAGGAAAAAAGTCTTATATCAACATATAAATTTCCAGGAAAAACACGAAGACATACCATTGCTTTCCATGTCCTCATGTTCCAAACGGTTAATGATGCAAATCCTAGTCTATCAATATCACTTGTGCCCTGCCTACAAAGACAATGAGGTCCTAAGAATCGGTTCCAACTTCCAATCAAATATTTAAAAAGTCAACACACATAAGCATCATGTGATTAATATTCAAAACAAATCTATTACAGAACACTAAATAATGGTAAGACTATCGGGTTAACAGTGAAGACTGGTTTACCTTCTATGTATAAACTGTTATATAAACAAATGCTTCCTAAAGCTTAACCCAAACCATTTTCCATACTAATTAACAAATCATTAGCCTTTACAGAGCGAAACTTTTAAAGCACTAAATCCAACTCAGGCTTCATAAGGCCCTAAGGTTGAAGTCCTCTCCATATGCAAGTGGTGTTCTCACGCGAAGGGAAGTCTAGAAGCATGAATCATGAGGTACATTACCGGGCACATTCACGAACAGAAGTTTTAAGAGCAGTGAATAATTTGATATAAACCATCAATATAGTCCTCTAGTGGTTTCTTATAAATCCTCATGACTCATAAATCACAACTCTTCAGTAGAAAATGTTATATATACAACTAACAAAATAGTACCCTTTGGATGCTGCTGCAGATACAAAAATCGGTTCCACGGGGCTGCATTTTAAGTCCAAGACACTGCAACAAACCCACATGTAAAATAAAAAACGAATTAAAAAAATATATTAGAAAACCAAAGGCACATACAAATTATATTTTTTTAAATAGGAATATAGGTGGCAAATGGTTCACTTGTATGGGTAACGGGTAAAGATAATGGGTAAAGGGTTGCTTTGACATGGGTCAAAAATGGGTTGAGCCCAAGTGAATATGGGTCAACCCAGAATCAACCCATATTTAAGAAAAAATATTTTTTCTATTTTAAAACTAAACTAAATTCAGTTCAGATGCAATTTCTGGGTTGCTCAGACAATCTGGTTCGGGTCAGTACATCGGGTGGGGTCAACCTGTAATTAGACAGTTTTTGCTACAGCTCAGTTCAGCTATTTGATGTTTACTGTGACAAGACAATATGCAATTTATTCAGGTCAGATATCGGGTCAAACATTTTTTCATTCCATTTGTCACCTCCTGCACATTACAACTCAAATCATTGAATACCCAATTCTGCCTTATTTGCACCCAGAAAAGACATGAAACAATTATATCTGACTGTTTTTGCAAAAAATAGAAGACTCTTTTTATGAGAAGAAGTACACAAATTCTAAATTGAAAGAAAAATCTGAAAAGAAAAAGGACTATTTCATCAAAAGTTTCCAAATTAACATATCACCATAAGCAATTTTGCGGACAATGACAACAGACCTCATTGCTAAAGATCTCTGCTACAAATTGTGAAAAGAGAAAGAAGAATAAGAAGAAAATAACATAATTTCTTGCCCAAAAAAAGGAGTAGCCGATATTGCCTCCCAATCAAGTCTTACCTTAGATCCGAGATCACATGGATGAAGCAAAGTGACAGGCTTACTGCTTTAGGGTTTCGAATCAAAGAAGATGGAAACAAGGAGAGGATTTAGGATCAGTTTTTATGAGAAGAGGGTACGGGGTGGGGTTCGAATCAAAGAAGATGGAGACGACGAGAGAATTAGGAAAGGGCTTAGGATCGTTCATGAGAAGGGGAGTGAGAGAGATCACCATCGATGGTAGAGGGAAGAAGGTTTCAGAAGCGGGGTCAAAGTGCCACTCATTTCCCCACTTGAACCATGGGTTATCCATTTATGACCCATGTTTTTTGATTACCCAAATTATTCAACCCATTTAAAACCCGTGTTTTTTAAATGGTTATCCAACCCATAAAATCATGGGCGGATTGGCAGATTTATGGATGAACTGCAAAAATTGCCAGCTCTAGATAGGTATAAAGGAATTGAGGATAAATGATATTCTTCTTTTATTTTTTTGTGAAACAAAAGGGGTAAGAGAGAGATAGAGAGATAACCTTGGGAATGCTTCTGTTGTATACAGATCACAAACAACTCTCTTTGCATCAGCATTCCATGCTTTAATGCCTCCATCAGCAGTGCCTATGAGAAGCTTTTGTCAAAATAAACAAGAAACATACAACAAGGATTACTATTTGGTCTCTAATAATCTACTCTATACATTATAAAGAGAATTTCATGTTCCAGCCGACTTGCAATCTAATACGAAATCGAAGATTAACATGTGAACATGGCATACAGCTCAAAATAGAATTTCTAGAGAAAGGAAACACCTGTATATGGATTAGAAGCCTAAAACATAAAGAAATAAATATCAAAGATTAAAAAATGAATTTGCCAATATGTGGTATCCCAACACGGGACTCAATTTTGAACTCACATACAGACGTACAAGCGCATAAAATGACATTTTACATACCAAGCGATCAGATTTACAATCCCACTCAAGTGACATGATCTTTGCCCCACAATAGATGGTCGCATTTCTTGATGCTGGTGTTGATGAGTCATATGTCCATATCCTTCATTTATTACAGAAAAAAATCAGGATGCAAATTATATCATAACATGAACAAGTAGTCAACTAAAATTGAGGGTTTTCTTCCACTTAATTTTTCTAGAATCTGCATAACCTAAAAGGTAAACAAATGTTCAAAACTTGCAGATTTGAAGTCATCAAGGTATGAGTGTATGACCCACATTTAAACCAGATTTCAATAGTCACTCAAGTATTCAACCCAAAGAAGAAAAGCGTATTGCAGATCAAAAGAAGATTACGATAAAGCACTTCATCCACCAGGTTACACTTAAATCTAAGACGTGGAATATCGCAGTTCGATGAAAATGGGAATACGTTTAAATATAGGTTGAGAAAGTATTAAGTAGCTGAAGGGTACATCATCTTCTTCCAAGCTTCTTTTCCTTTTTATTTTTCACTCTCATTACACTCTCACCCAAAGATATCTTGACTGGATACCAGGCTTCCATGATATGTCTTGTATATGTATAGTGGCTGAAGGGTACATCATCCTCTTCCAAGCTTCTTTTCATTTTTATTTTTCACTCTCATTACACTCTCACCCAAAGATACCTTGACTAGATACCAGGCTTCCATGATATGTCTTGTATATAGATAGGTAGAAAATCATGAGCCTATGATTAGTTTTCATTATATAAACCTGACTGTGCCATCCACGGAAGCGCTTGCAATGTTGTCCCCAGATGCAGAGAAGCGGCACCGACTGATTGGACTTGTGTGCCCTAAGAATGTCTCCTACAAATAGAAAACCAAATACAACCCATAAACGATCTTATATAGACTATAAAAGGTGAAAGACAATTTGGACATGAATTAGAGTACAAGATAAAGAAGTAACTGATTGAACGTTAATATGAGAATAAAAACTCAAATATGGCCTCGTAATTTTATTTTATTTTTTTACCTGAAAGCCTACTTTCACTTCGGGAAATTCTTCTTCTCTATGCATTTCTCCATCAGGATCTATTACACACAATCAACTTTTTTAGTTTAACAAATATCCCAATTGCACTGATCTAAATAGTAGGAACAAATTATAGATCCCATTTAAACAATCGATTTAACTGCCTAGTTAAGTACTCCATCTGTCCAATTTTACTTATCACGCTCAAAGTGACACAGCGTAAGGAAAAGTATGTTTGACAACCTTGCTCCATAAGTACCCATCCCACTAGGCAACACAATATATTCCTATATACGTTCATAGCAGTTGACGCTTGATTAGACAAATTTTGCTCCACATTCCACAATGCTTGTATCTTCTTCAAAAATCAATAAATCGGAAAGTTCCATCTTCTACATCCAGAAAGAAAAGGATAATATATTATGCCATCACTACTTACCAACAAAAGATCCATCTTGGAATGCTTGGAAAGCACTGCTTCCTCCACCATCTCCAATATTACTAATCATCTTAGAACTTGAACCGTTAACTTCAGTTGGTCTGGTAAGATCCATATCCTGAGTCAATTCTGTTTCACCCACATTTGCAGAGGCATTCGAGTAACCCTCATGAGAAACCCTAGATGGAACAGTAGCTTCCTTACGCACACCACTTACTTCTGTTGTTTTTGAAGCATTGCTGCATTGCAACAATGATATCAGTAAAAATTAAGCTTCTAAGAAAGTTCAATGAAGAAATTATTACCGTTTTGAAGGAGATAACTGAGTCTCTTTTTCCTCCAACAAGGCCTGTAGTTGTGACAGTTTGAGATTAAGATGCTTGATATTGTTTCTAAGATGGTTCACGGTATTCCTTTCAGAACTGATCTTCAATAAGGCAGGAATGCGTGATTAGCTAAGGAAAATTCAATGAAGTTAAATTGTGGAGGCAACAAAAATAAAAATCCACCATCAATAATATCCATTCAGTAAGACTAGAAGAACTAAATTCACCTACTACAAGTTTTATTTTTTATAAGTTCAGCTAAAACAACCAGCTCTAGAAACATCTGCTACCAGTTTGTGTTCAAGTGATTTACCCATCCAGCCTATTGTAGCTGGTAATAGCGGTTGCTAAAAATATATGCTAAGAACAACAGTAGGTAAATGTATGTAAACATCTATACAAAGGATATGAGTCCCGTTGAATATCTCACTCAAGAAATTCCCAAAGGAAAGATGCAAGGTGTCAAACCATTCCTTTGAAAAGTACACACGAAAGTGGGGATCCAAGCTTGGGTTCTTGAGATATGGGATGGCTGCAAGAAACAAATAAAGGAAAAATTGGAAAAGTATAAGGAAATACATGTAAACACAAAGACAAGGAAGAGAAACCCACTAAACCATGAAGTCCAGTCCTCTCCTGTTTGCAGCAAGTCGTTGCCATTTATTTCCAGAAACTCTATGACTTTATCAGTTCTTCCAGATTGTATGGCATGTACAATATAGTACCTTAGAATAGAGACCTCTAACTTTGATAATGTAGCAGTAAGGACTGTCTCAGAAGATGAAAAGCACTGCTTGAAAAAGCTCAGCAGGCCAATCAAGTTCTCCACCTGAAGCTTGGGAACATAAACTGAGAATATCAAATCTAATATCTTATCCACTTGAAATCCTTTGCCGATATCTGTTCCTAATTCTTTCTCAAAAGCCTGCAAAGTAGTTGTAAACCCTCTGAAAACAAGAAACTCCCTCACTAGCTCCTCGGCATACTGCATTGTCTCCATCTTGTCTTAATAAACCTGCAATAAGATTAAATTTTTAAGGTCGTGTGTATTATACTAACGCATAAACTTAAGTATCAAGATTTTATAATCTTAATTAACTGAACTTAAGCAGATCATATCAAGTAGAATTAACCAATGACCCAAATCAGGGCAGCAAATATCAAAAACAAAAGAAATGAAATCAGATTAACAACCCAATTACAATCCGGACTGATAAATAAGAGTTCAACCAACCTGATTCAGTTGATTGCGCGCTCTTAGGGTTTCGATTCTCTCTATTTCAATCTTTGCTCCTCTTTTTATATTCTTCGATTCGATCACTTTTTGAAAGGGAACAAAAAAGAGAGGTGACTCCTTGAATTTTATTATCTTAAACTTTTCTTTTTTATTTTATTTTCAACGTTACAACTACTCAATTGTATATAAATTTTATGGGCAATATATTAATTAATATATCAAATTATAACTTCACAAAATTGACAAACATATTTTTAAGCTTCTGGACAATTATTATAGTTTTAATATTATTTGTAATTCAACCATAAATAAGTTATTTTATTTCAAAAAAATTGTAAGTAAATTATTCATTTTATTTAGAAATTAATAGTCGAAATGATTTTCTTACAATTTTAAACTATTTTACTTTTAACATACAATTTTTAATTCTTGGATAAATTGAAGTATGTTATTCTTACATTAAAATATTAAAATAAAGTTATTAATTGTGTTTTTTGGTCAAATAATAAAAATTATGGATTAAAAGCATAAGATATTTTTAACTAGTTAAAAAAATTTAATTTAACAGTTATGCATAACAAATAAAAATTATTTTAATTTTGTTGCTATGAAATTCACAATTATATTAGTAATACATAGTATAAATCTATACATCTCTATATCTATAAAAAAAAAAAAAAAAAAAAAAAAAAAAACACACACACAAACTACATTATTTTGGTTCAATATTTAACCATTTTTCAGACTTTTTTTCCTATGTCATTTTTTTTTTAAATTAATTATAGTTGTCAGGATTTGAACATTGGTCAAATTCATAGGTTATGAGTAAATTTATCACTCTACTAAACTCATATGATGAAATATATTTTAAAATATTAAATACTATATTTTTCGCTTAATGATATATAAATTTGGTTTTCTATTATTTTCAAGTATACATACTTTTCATTTTTAACACATTTACCGAAATTATCACTTAACTATATTTTAATTATAAATTATTATATATCTATAAAAAGCACAAAACACATTATTTTGGTTCAATATTTAGTCACTTTTTTGACATTTTTGTCCCTCTGTCATTTTTTTTAAATTAATTATAGTTTTCAGGATTTGAACATTGGTCACTTCAATAAGTTATGAATAATTTACCACTCTACTAAACTCATATGATAAAATAAAATTTAAAATGTTAAATATTATATGTTTCGTTTAATAATATATAAATTTAATTTTCCATTATTTTCAAGTATACATACTTTTCATTATCAACACATTTATCGAAATTATCACTTAACTATAATTTAATTATAAATTATTAAACATAAACATCTAATATTGTTAAATATTGTTAAAAAAATATTATCAATAAAAATAACTATGAAATGTCTATTATTTTTCATATATAATACATATGTTAAAGAAATCACCCTAAACTTATATTTTAATTACAAATTATTAAATTTAAACATCTAACATATATATAAGT
>JAUMHB010049988.1:6023-16699 GCA_032359685.1 Pittosporum tobira
GTAAAACTCATATTATGTGGTGTATAGGGTGAGACCAAGGCCAAGCACATATATGCTAACCATTTATGTGGGTTAAAATTTGTCATTAGTTCCCAAAAAGTATTTTTTTCTTAATCATCATTTAATTTTTTTTTTTTCCCTTTTTATATCATTGACAACCCCGAAATATAAATTCAAATCCAATTTCACTCCACAAAATTTGATAGCTAAATGTCTAAATTTAATATTTAATGGCTGAGTTAAAACGCTCTTAATATGCTAACATTCAACCTACATCATTTAATTGTAAACAAATCGTCCTCCTTGGTCAAATATAAAACTCTTTTGACGTAGTCAAAATCTAGCAAGGGCAAACAGTCAAAAGCAGGCAGAGGCATAAAATCATGTATTGGGTTCTGGTCAAATCTACAATCCTATCAAATTTGGTTAGGGACCAAAAACTGCCCACGGTGACTTTACAAGTCAACTCTCCCAATGTGAATCAATCAACTAGAAATCTAGTTCCTAATTCCAGTAGGAAAAGACGAATCTAACCCTAATCCTAAAAGAGGAGAGAGTCTATACTAATGGGAATTTACCAAGGAAAAACATCAACCAATCCTAATGTAACTCAACTATATTCAACGTTATACACATAATATAAATAGTCAACCATATTCATTACAAGCATATGCTCTCACTTGTATTATCTAACACTTGGAGGCTTGTGTTTCACGTCAACAAGTATCATAATGTCCAGAGGTAAGGAATAATTAGGGTTCTGTTTGTATATATATATGTGTGTGTGTGTGTGGTAATAAGTTTTAGTGTGCTTCTTTCATCAATTTCAGTAAATAAAATTAAATAAAAATTGAAAAATTGGATTTATCGTTTATGTTGCTTTCAAGCTATCGAATGTTGTTATTCATTGCATCAAGTTGCTCATTGAAATTTGGCTTCACGTTAAAGTATAGAATGTTGTCTTTGTTATTGCTCATAGCAGTTTTTTTTTTTGGCTTTTTGACACCCGCAAATACTATGATGACGTGTTCAGTAGTAGCGTTTAGAAGTCATCAAATTAAGATTTGCGTTTTAAATTTAATTTAAAATTTTTGTTTTAGTTGAATTTAAGCTATAAATTTGATTTTTTAAATTTAAATTTAATATATATTTTGTTGTATTTTAGTTTTATAATCTCTAAATCATGCTATCATACAAGCACAAAAAGCTTGTTTCGTAGGAATATTTCAAACTCATCAAACCATGATTGCATGTTAAATCTATATTAAATTTTTGATAAAGTTAAATTTAAACTATAAATTTATTTTTTTAGATTTACGTTTGACCTATTAAATATAATATTTTGTTATATTTGAGTTAATAATCTCTAAACGCTATTATCATAAAAACACTAAATTTATATATTTTAAATAATTTGTTAACAATATTATTAATATGTTATTATTTTATCAACTAGTATTTAATTATTTTAAGGTATCTGTCACGATCATTGTGACAATTAGAACTCTATAATATAATAATAATAATAATAATATCCGTTCTGGTGGCAATAATTAAATTGCACGACTAGAGAATTAAAGTATTTAAATGAGACGGGATTGTGAAAAGGAAGCAAATTGAATTGGTCTGGGTTGCTCGATTTCCAATACTGGATAAACCGGTTAGCCGGTTTATTTTTTTAGGCTTTATTTGACTAACATGGACTTTGACGGTTTTACCCTTAAGAAAACCAAACCACTACGACGTATATGATATGATAGAGGTGGTTGCGGTGGTGGTGGGCTGAGTTTTACTAAGCAATAGAGAGATTGGCACAGAATATATAAAAAGAAGCTCTGAAAGTCGTCGGCTATAGCGTACCCGTGGCGACTTTAGGTTATGCCCTCTACCTCCGAGGTCTCAAATCCCCCCCTCTCTCTAATCTTTATGCTTAATAATTGTTTGTGTGATTTGTGGTTTTCAATTTAGATTTCAATTGATCGATCTTTGCTTGTTTGAATTGGTATCTGCATATAAATTCGAATTCGATCTGTTGTTTGTATATCCGACATTCAATTTCATGTGAATTATATTAATTTTGCCCCAAGTATCAAAAAAAGATTGAATTTTTACGTTAAATATATTCGTTTTGCCCCAAATATATCAAAAAGGTTAAATTTTTAAGTGTTTATAGTGCTATAATATGGCATAGGTTGGTGTAGAAGTGCAAACTGCTTCTCTATTATCAAGGGCGTAATTATTTATAGTATATATACTTTTCTCATTGTCAGATTGTTCTGTTGGGTTCTGCCAGTAATTGCTAGACTGCTAGTTGGTTATGCAGGTCATTTGTGGTGTTAACATTGTCACTGAAAATGTTTATTTTGAACATAAAACGTGTTTGTGGCACAGAAATATACAATAAATATCGAAAAACATTTGAGAGTTGTCATGATTATGCTTTATCATTTTTTTTCGATTTAAGTATGCTTATGCTTTATACTTAAGATGGGATGTTTGATATCTGTTTAATTATTCAAATAATGCTGTCAGGTTGGTTCAGAGTTAATATCTTCTAAGACATGGAGAAAGTGTGCCTCTGTTCAGATTGCTTCCAGAGTCGGTTTTTTTCTTTCCAGGAAGTGCTTGATTGGCGTTGTTTTTTCCTTGGAGATTCCCTTGTCAACTGCACTTAGTGGACAGCTTTTAAATAATCTGTACCGGAGGCATGATGCAAATGTTTTTTGAGATAGGTGTAGGATCATTAGCTCAGATCTATAACAAGTAAGCTGAATATAAGTTACTTATAAGAGCAGGATATGATGTTTATGTTCACTTTTTGGCATACTGATATTTCTCTCTTTTACGATACTGTTGATACCAGTGCACTGTTGATAAAACGTTCCTTCAAGATCCTTCAGAATCCATCTTCTTGGGTACTAATTTGATTTCAATTACCTTCTTGGTGCATTCGTTTTTCAGTCTGTTGATACTTCAAGATAGTGTTAACTTCATATATGTGGTTTCTTTACTTTTTTTTTTTTTTTTTACCACAGGGATGAAGGCTGCCGAGCACACGAATAAATCTTCATACTTGGTTAAATATTAGGATATCCTGTTGCATTGAATCTGTTTGAGCAATTCCTCATTGACTGAAGATTTTGCATCAGATAGAATAAATTATAGCTGAGCTTACTCTTATCACCTGATATCAAGATGTTACGCAGCTCTAGACTTTCTTTGTCTTTTTTTGCCTGACCACTATCTCGAAACCATTTATATTGTATATGTTGAGAATACAGTTGTGATTATTCTGCTCATGCCTGGGGAAGGAGAATACTATTTGTGCATTCAGCTTTATAAGACACGCTGTTAGTTATAATTTATAGGATCTGTTATTGGCATCTAGTAGAGGAAAACACCCTAGTTTTTGTTCAGCATCCTTACTTTCTATTAAGGAGTAAAAGTCACAAGAATGGAAAGGTGAGCTGGTGTTTGTGATTTTTTCTTGGTAATGTTAGCATTTTGTTTTCGATTCACTAATTATGTAAACTGTGGCTGCTACAGGTACACGATAATCAAGGAAGTTGGTAGTGGAGCATTTGGAAATGTCTGGAGAGCATTGAATAAGCAGACTGGTGAAGTTGTAAGTATTTTTTTGTCCTGATAGAACTCATTATAATGAGTTGCAATGAAGTGCTTCTGCTTAAGTTACCATTCTGTATTGTCCTGATTTGATGGTTACATGTAACAGGTCGCGATAAAGAAAATGAAGAAAAAATACTCTTCTTGGGAAGAATGCATAAATTTGAGAGAAGTCAAGGTAAATTGTTTTATCCTTCTCTATTTGAAGTTTCTTCTTAGCTGTATTCTATGGCAAAGTATAATTTTAGCTCATTTCTTTGGCAGTCATTACGGAAAATGAACCATCCTAATATTGTGAAGCTGAAGGAAGTAATAAGGGAAAATGAGATCTTGTACTTTGTGTTTGAATACTTGGTAGGTGGCTTTATCTCATCTTTCCTTGTCTTCGTACTCACTTTGCTGTCATTTGAAAATGATGTTAAGATATTGTATTCGTTTCACAGGAGTGCAGCCTGTATGAACTTATGAAGAACAAGGGAAAACTTTTCTCTGAAGCTGAAGTAAGAAATTGGTGCTTCCAAGTATTTCAAGGTCTTGCATACATGCAACAGCGGGGATATTTTCATCGTGATCTCAAGCCAGGTGCCATTCTACTTTAATGAATGAATAAAATTGTTTATTGGAGTTTTGATATGAAACCATGTACCAGGGTTTCTTTAAATTTTATAGATTTCTGTTTATATTTGTCTTTCAATACTTTGATAAGTAGGTGTTTGTTCTATGATTTCCGTTTTAGCTTATTGATGTTCTTTTTTGTTCACCTTTTTGGTATATAATCCACTAAATTCATTTTTCTTAATTGGCAGAAAACTTTCTAGTTTCAAAGAACACAATAAAAGTTGCTGATTTCGGTCTTGCTCGTGAGATAAGTTCCTCGCCACCGTATACGGAGTATGTCTCCACGCGCTGGTAAGTACTGTTTCTTAAAATTTCTTTGGACCTTAGTTCTTGTCGTCGCTTTAGGTGGCTAAGATGTAATCTTGACAGGTATCGGGCCCCTGAAGTTCTGCTTCAGTCATCAACATATGGTTCTGCCGTTGGTTAGTATGAGCTTAAATAGTAACTATTACGTGTTATTTGTTAAGCTCTTTGAAGGACAATTCTAATTTTTTAGTTTTGTTCTTATTACAACTAGATATGTGGGCAATGGGTGCAATCATGGCTGAATTGTTAACTTTACGCCCCCTATTTCCGGGTTCAAGGTAATGAAATGTTCATTGAAATCGTGTGTTTTTATTTGCCGTGTAGCATTGTTATTGCAATTGTAAATGTGATTATTTTGTTATTCGTTATCTTCTGCAGTGAAGCAGATGAGATCTACAAAATCTGCAGTGTTATTGGCAGCCCAACAAAGATAGGATGGTCTGAAGGGCTTGAACTGGCAAGTGCAATCAACTATCAGTTTCCGCAGGTACAATGATCTTGCTTCCTTTTGCTGTGGCAGAGATTTAATTTTGTATAAATCGCATTATTTAAAAAAGTTTTTAAATGTTAACTATTTCTACGTACTCCAATTTGATATGGCAGCTTGCGGGTGTTCCTCTCTCTGTACTGGTTCCATCTGCAAGCAAGGATGCAATTAACCTTATTACAGTAAGTATAAAGTTTTCTTCTGCTATAGTTTCGGAAGTTCTTTATTTTAGTTGCAACTTAAATTTTTCTTTACTCTGTCCATCTAAAAATGTCAGTCACTTTGCTCCTGGGACCCTTGCAAGAGGCCAACAGCCTTGGAGGCTCTTCAGCATCCTTTCTTCCACGTAAAAAGCATTATTCCCTTTGCATTAAGAAATTAGTTCCAAATCTTCATTGATTTATAAATTATTTTGTTCCTTTTATTTTGACAGAGTTGCTATTACGTTCCACCATTTCTTCGCTCTAAAACAATGGTTGTGAGGACTCCTCCATCCGGAAGTAGAGGATTTGTGGAGCAGAAATTCGAGGGGAGGTATCCTGGGACCTTGTCTAATAATTGTAAGCCACTAGGTGCCATTTCTTCGGTTAAAACTCGTGCCATTAAGAATGATGATGAAATCTTGAAGAGCACTGCTGTGAAACAACCACCGAGATACCTACCACCTGCAAGAAATAGCCCATGTTAGTTTCTGTTTACCGCACTTTTTTTGTCACTGAATTTTATTTTTTTTTGGCTAAATTAGCAGTATTGAAACACACTCACGTACACACCCGGATTTGAACTCCTGACCTCCCATATGGGGGCAAAAGGTCCTTTGGTATTTACCTTAATTTTACTTTGATTGCGTGAACAAGTTTATCTCAAATGTTTTTCCATAATCTTTAGGTTATTGCTTGTAATATGTACTGGTCATTTTACTAATAAGATGGCTTAATTTGGTGGCAGCAACAATTTACAATGGGAAAGCACTTGGTGGAGTTGGCGATACAGCTGAGAAGATGGCAAACGTGACAATTGGTTATGGGCCCAATGGTCGACAGCCTGCAAGGCAACAGCAGATGCATCCGCCACCTATGAAGGCTGGAGGATGGAATGGCCAGTCTGACCCGTATTTTGGAAGATCTCAAGATATTCAGTATGGAAGAGCAGCCTACACCAGGAAAATAGCGGGTTGAATAATGGCTTGCTCTTTTTAAGTGTTTTGTTTTAATCAAAGGAAACGTACTGCCCCATCATGTTCTCGCAGTACAAGACTATTACTAATTATGCGAGTGTTGGTCAATAAAGTTTAATGGTTGAATTTTTATAATTATTTTATTTTATTTTATTTGTTACACAATGGTTTGATTTGAATCTTCGTGTGTTGCTGTTGGTGTTCTCCCTTGATGATAGTCCATTATTTAGCTTATTTTTATAAGGAAATATGCTAATAAAGTGGGTCTCGTAATTTATTTTTAAATTGTTTAACTACTTGTCGAATTAGGAAATTCTCTGGTGGAAAGAGTCTTACTGAACTTTCCACTATTTAAACCAATCAGCTGATATCTAAATTATGCATGACATGCCGACGGAAGCACACCCCATTTGTAGTTTTAGTATTACAATACAATGGCCAAAAAAGAAATATAAATACAGATCCAAAATTCCATGATGCCGTAAAAACAAATAACTCAACCAAAAATTATGGTATAAACTCCTACAATATAATTAAATATATGTTTAACATTAATACAAAATTCCACCACCTAAGCTGTGATTGGAAGCATCAACATAAATAGCTGTTCTTACACGCGCTACCATTTGGGGTGGTGGTTGATCCATTCGGAGGCAGGCTGTTGTTACAATCACACCCAATCCAATCTGTTCTCCGTTTGAACTTTAAACTGCTAACATTCTACTTCTGGAAAAAGTATATGTATGATTCAGAGGTATTGAGCTTCTATTCTCTCCCTGTTTTGCTCCCACCACAGCTTTGCATGAACCTCCCCAAACTTTTCGCGGCTGTGCGTACAAGAAATGTAAGTATAATTAGCATTAGTTAAATTAAATAACAAAAAAATCAATATATAGATTTTCATTAAGTGTTCAATATGCCTTTGCAGCAAATTAAGGTGTTGACATTAAGATAAAATCTTCGACGAAAATATTCTCCTTACCTTCCCTACATTAAACAACGAGGATTAAAAAAAAATACTGGCAAGTAATGTGGGATTTCATTTCATTACCTGAATCTAACACGCCGGAGCTCTCGAGTGCCATCTGCTAGTTGTCTGATAGTAATGTACACACCAGGTTCATCTTGCTCTATCCACTCCGAGTCTATGTCACTGGCATTGCTAACGGAAACTGATGCGTCATCTCTGGAATCGGTTGTTGTTCTTGAAGCTTCCATAGATTGTTGTTGTTGGCAGCCTCCTTGATCTGAGGGTTCTGGTGGGAAATAGCCACCTCTACTTCCAGAAGGTTTACTATAATTGTTTCTTGGGGTCCAGTCCTTGTTTAACGATGGAGTCATAGGGCTTTCCCGGGCTGATCCAAGCCTCGAGTATGAAGAATCTCTCTGCAATCACAAGATTGTAAAACGAAATTGATCAAGCAATACAATTAAATGATGGGAATTGATATTTCCATCAAGAAAATTAATATTTCCACATGTTGGTTCCCCTTTTTAAGAACACAAATTTGTCATTTGGTGGAAATATTGTAAGGGAGCAAACTTGATGAAAGTAGAATGTAAATTACCCCATCCTCGGACCTCGGGGGAGTGCTTAGACCTTGACGGTTAAATCTCTGAACATTGTAGAGCTCCATGATCCGATCATAATTCTCACCCCACCACCTCTGAGCTTGCCACTTATTAAACATTTCTCGGCTTCAAAATACAGATATCCATGTAGTGTCACCATATGATTAGAAAGCTCACTAAATTCAACCAAAATATATTTAAAGCATTTGGCATTCTTGTGTTATGGTACATCTAAATATAAATTTAAAGTAATTAAAAGCCTGTCATCTGACACGTGTCGTAGTTTACTTACTTGAAGCGAATACGTTTGAGATCATTCCCACCATTAGGAAGAGACTGAAAAGTGATTTGGACGCCAGGCTCCACCTGTGCCATCCACTCTTTGGGCTCATCATCATTCTCCAAAATCACTTGACCAGACTGAGTGGGTGGGCCCCTTGATGCTCCAGCAAACCTCGAGTCCAACCCACGAGTTGGGTGGTTGCCCGTGCTTGTGAAATCCCAAGCAGGAGTAGAGCTTGAGCTTCCGGGTTGCAAGTACGGGTATGGTACCCCTTCTGAAATGGTATCGAAATCAGGGTAGGATCTCTGACCTTTCTTGTAGCCGGGTGAGCCTGTGCAAGGCTTGCATTGCTTGTAAGCACCCGAGAATTTCAATGCTATATCCTTGATCTGTGAATGTTTGAAGAGAAATAAACAAATTATAGATAAATCCAGCTTCCTGTTAAGCAAAAGCTAATTTATCTATAGCTCGCTTGAAAGTGTGTTAATTGAAATCACGAGCACGAATTATGCCATGATTAATAAGTATTAAACTGCGGCAAGATAGCATATGAATGTATTGGTAGTTTAAGCAGAAAGTCTCAAATTGCTAATGGAATAATCTTGCGTCAACTATGAAGCTCAAAAGTAGTAGTATAATTCAAGGAAACAAGGGGGAAAAAAATGGGAAAGATTTGAAACGAAGAAATTGTTATGCCTCCACCAAAATCCGAGGTATAGTTATTGCTATAAGATTTAAATAATTCAGTAGCACCGTAATCATCATTAGGTGCTAGGTTTACACCAAGATTGACATTCGCCGTGGGACCACGATGAACATGTATGAAAACTAACAACCACTATTAACTGTTCATGACCAGTTGACCGTCAATTACTGCAAGTCAGTACCTCAGTACTCCATGGTGAGAAAAAAAATACGGCTAATTTTTACTGTCTCGTTTCACAAAAATAATTTAATTTTTAATTTTTTTTGTTTAATCAAAAAAAATCAGTTTGATTAATGATAGTAAAAGTCTTAACTCAAATTCAGCACGACATTTGTCATCTCACTGGCTCACTGCAACCAAACTAAATACTTATTATTTCATAGTAATATGAAATGAAAATATATTAAATGGAATTTTTTTTCCCTTTTCGTTTCTCCTTTTTTGGGTATATATATATATATATATATATATATATATTCCAAAAAGTGAGAAGAAAAACAGACTAAAAAAAGAAAGGGTTATTTGGTTTGAGTAGACTAAGAGCAGACGATCCCTTTTGAAGGAACTGCTATGTGTGCCCTATTACTGTAGTAGTATCAACCAGTGTTCTAAAATTCTAAAATTCTAGGCGGCCGAGTACGCGGTCGTGGTCTCATAAATAAAATGAGCCGAGTAGAAATCGGTTAAAAATTTGAGTTGAACAAATAGGCGCTCCTAGGCGACCAATTAAGTGGGCTAAGCGGATTTAGGCAACAGATATGGGGATATTGGACGGATCTAGGCGGGTCAAACTTGCAACGCAAACAATTTTTTTTCTTTTTCTTTTTTGGCCTACCCACTTTTATTTCCCAAATCATTTCTTTGATATTTTATCGTTACTAAAATCTATAATTAATCATCCATTCTCAAATCAGCTCATCTCTTAAATTGACAATCGATGACGACAACTAAAAATTTCAAAATGTCGACAATGGACAATCACTCCTTTAGTTTTAGTTATATGATTCTTCATTCTTCTATTTATTATACAAGCTATAATAACTATTAATCTTCTTAAACATATTAATTTTTTATTTTATTATTTTCACTTGCATACCTTATACATTGTGTATAATAATATCATATAAAATACGAATACTAACTTACAACTTTTATACACAAAAAAAATATTTAAAAAATAAATATATAGATCGAGTTGAAAAAAGTCTAAAAAAATGAATAATCCCCTAATATTCGCCTTAAGCGCGAAACCCTCTCTTCGCCAAATGCACGTTTAATAGTAATGTTGGAAGATTATGATATTCAAATGCAGTAAAATATCATATTTGGTAACTTGTGATATATTTGCAGTTTAAATTCAACTTCAACAAAAATTTGAAGTTAAATTTAAACTGCAAACTGCAGTTTAAAAATCTGTACCAAACAAGCCCCGAATTGGTGATCAACACAGCAGCAGCACAATAATCGAGGCTGGTTATCTAGACCCAGTCTGAAATTACCAGTTACTCTGTCCCAAATTTACTTTCCACTGAGCAAAATTAAACATGCTAGCATTCTGCCCTTTTCTTTAATCGACCAGAATTCAATTCAATGGGTGGGTCAGGTCAAGTCAAGGACAGCCGGAAGTGTCTTTTCCAAACATGGGGTGGTCTTGTCTTTTCTCTTAGATCTCCTCTTGGGATCCTGGGTCGGGTTGGAGCATTTTGTCATGGAGTTTTCAGTACTCTAATCAAGAATTGACCAAGCTCATGCAGCCTTGCTAGGATTCTAAAAGTTCATGGCATGTAATATTAGTAAAGAACTTGACACATATTTTGTGGTCCGCTCGCAGAAACCCAAAATATTCGAGTAAATAACATTGTAGGAACTCTAGAAGTTTTTTTAAAAAACGTTAAACAGATTT